>JAVMKO010000177.1:0-29596 GCA_032164245.1 Sternotherus odoratus | reverse complement strand
CATGATGGGCTCGAGCGCTGAGTCGCAGGCCGATCCCATTTGCAGAGCGAACCGTCAATCACGTCTTGAGATCCTGCCCCAGCTACCTCATTGGACGCGCTGCTGCGCGTCACAGGCAGGGATCCGCCTCCGCCTTCAGCCACGAAACCCTTTGGCTGGAGCCAGACCCGCCCCCTGCAGTTATTGGGTGCAGGAAGTGCCTGTCACCTGGAGCCCCGCCCTCACCCTCAGTGCCGTGGTGCCATGCGGCTCTCCCCGTCCCCTTCCCTCCCCCACCCCCCCCACTGCATCCCCCTCCCGTCACTGCATCCCCTCTCACTGCATCCCCCTCCCCCACCCCTCACTGCATCCCCCTCCCGTCACTGCATCCCCTCTCACTGCATCCCCCTCCCCCACCCCTCACTGCATTCCCCTCCCATCACTGCAGCACCCCTCCCTGCATCCCCCTCCCCCACCAAGGCAATACACCTCCCTGCATCCCCCTCCCCCACACTGCATCCCCTCCCCTATCACTGCAGCACCTGTCCACTGCATCCCCTCCCCCACCAGGGCAATACGCCTCAGTGCATCCCCTCCCCTATCACTGCATCCCCTCCCATCATGCGACATCCCTCACTGCATCCCCCTCCCCTGTCACTGCAGCACCCCTCACTGCATTCCCCCTCCCCCACCAAGGCAATATGCCTCACTGCATCCCCCTCCCCTATCACTGCAACACCCCACACTGCATCCCTCCCATCATGCGACATCCCTCACTGCATTCCCCTCCCATCACTGCATCCCCATCCCCACATCCCTTCCCCAGTCACTGACGCCCCTCCCCCACCCCCTCACTGCAACATCCCCTCTTCCAACCCTCCCACAAAACCCCATTGCAACCCTCCCCTTCACTGCAACCACTACTGCTCCACCCCACACTGCCCCTTCTCCCTACCACTGCCAACCCAACAGTGCACAGCCAGCTGATAACAGTGCAACCCCTGCATCACCCTCATTGCAACTCCCACCTCCCCCCATCCCTTAGTGCACTCCCTGCCAAAGGCACCCTGTATGCCCCCAACCCACCCCACACACTGCAACTCCCTTTGCCAGCACTGCAGTCCTGTCTTCCTGCCCCACTCTCCTGCATCTTGGCACCCCACCCAGAGGAGACCGCCCCTCTCACTGGATGCAGTGCAGAGCCCCCTCTCAATCTGGCCACACAGCGGGGGTGGGGGGAGACACAGACACATTAATATTAAAATGTATTGAAAATCCTTTATAAAAAATCACTCAAACCCCTCCCCACACAAAACAAATTTTTTTGGGGGGAGTCACGCTCTTATTGGGGGCCCCAACCTGATCTTGTGGGGGCAGATTCCTCTGGGGGACCCCCCCACACACACACTTCCCTGAGAATTCGGGAGGGTGGCTGAGTTCTGCCTTTCCGCCCAGACAGGTGCCCCCTCCCGAAAGACCCCCTCCACCCCCATGGCTGTGTTCTGGACCCGCCCTGCAAGGCAGGTGGGGGGGGGGGAGGGGGAGGGGCTGGCATTGTGACCCCCCCACAGCCAGGAGCTGCTAATCCAGGATGTCGAAGATCTCGTCCTGTCCCGCGATGCTCTCCTGCGGGGGGGGGGGGGGGGGGGGAGGGGAGAGATTAGCCCCTGAGATGGGGGGGGTATTCCAGACAGCCCCCCCCCCCGCAAAAATAACCCCACCCCAGTCCTGTCTGCAAACTCCAACCAGCACCCCACTTCCTGCTTGGGGCCCCCCCTCACCGTGTACAGAGCCCCCACTCCCCTGCAGCCCCATAGGGTCCTCTGTGCATCACCTATTGCCCCATATGGACAGAAACCCCCCAACCCCCCCGGTCCCAGCCCCACTTCCCTCCAGGCCCCCCCCCGACCCAGCCCCCCCGTCCCTCCAGGGCCCCCTTTCCTGTCCCCTCGTCTCCCCCTTACCCAGCCCCCTGCTGCTGCAGCCAGGGCACGAACATGTCCATGTACTGCAGGCTGTAGCCCATCAGGGTCTGCACCGGGTGGCTGTTGATTCCCGCCACCTTCCGCGTCAGCTCCATGGTCAGGGCCAGCCGGGGTGAGCTGGGGCTCGGGCTGCCCGGGTCGGCCCGCGCCGTGTAGGCCTCGGCCAGCCGGGAGAAGCTGCCGTAGACAGGCGGGACAGGGAATGGCGGAGCAGCGGGTCAGCCTCGATCTGCGGGGGAGACACAGGGCTGGGCTGGCAGGGGACTGCGGGTCGGGAGTGAGGGGCACCGGCAGGGCCGGGGGGCGGGGGGACAGGGCCGGGCTCCCGGGGGGCTGCGGGTCGGGAGTGAGGGGCACCGGCAGGGCTGAGGGCAGGGCTGGGCCAGGAGGGGGCTCTGGGTCGGGAGTGAGGGGCACCGGCAGGGCAGGGGGCTGCGGGTCGGGAGTGAGGGCAACCGGCAGGGCCGGGGGGCGGGGCTGGGCCCAGGAGGGGGCTGCGGGGTCGGGAGTGAGGGGCACCGGCAGGGGCCGGGGGCTGCGGGTCGGGAGTGAGGGGCACCAGCAGGGCCGGGGGCTGCGGGTCGGGAGTGAGGGGCACTGGGGGCGGTACCTCTTCCTGGAGGACCCCGGCTTGCTCCTCCAGCAGGGCGACCAGTCTCTCCATCACCTGCTCCTTGTGCCCCTCGCTCGCCGGCTCCGACGGGGCTGGGGGAGACGGGCCTGTGACCAGAGCCGCCCCCAGCGGGGGGAGGGGGGGGGAAGGGCCAAGGCCCCCTGCTCACCTGGGGGCCTGGGGCCCAGCTCGGGGCCGAGGGGGCCCGGCCGCGACCCCAGGGGACCAGACCCCGCTGGGGCTGCCAGGGCCACTGCGCTGCCGCTTCACCAGCCGGTCCAGCTTCCGGGCCACGCGGGTGTAGAACTCGGGGTCCTCGGCCCCCCGCCTGAGGGGAGAGCTGGGGTCAGAGCGGGGGAGGGGGGAGCCAGGACGCCTGGGTTCTCTCCCCAGCAGCAGGAAGGGGTGGGGGCTGGCGGTTCGAGGGTGGGGGGGGGGCCTCTCACCCAAAGGCGGGGGGTCCGTGCAGTAGCAGGGGTGACTGGCAGGAAGTTGGGGGGTGCGGAGGGGGGAGGCGGGGGCTCTGTCTCCTTCGGAGGGGGGCCCCTCCTCCGCAGTATGGCCTTAAAGGAGACCCCCCGGCCGTGCTTGGGGTGCCCCTCCCCCGCCTCCTTCGGTCCTTTGGGGGGCTCTGCCCCCGGGGGCGGGGGGTCCCGAGGTGGGGGCTGGGCCGGGATGCAGCAGCCGCTTCACGCTGGTCTTAAAGCGGTGGGGGGGCTCCTCCGCCCGGCTGATCTCAGGCAGGGGGGGGCCCGGCCCCTCCCAGGCGGGGAGCCCCCCCGGGCTCTGTGGGGCACCTGCAGAGAGAGGGGGGGGCAGGGAGCGTTTCACCAGAATGCATCTCCCGCCCCCCCCAGCCCCCCCAACACTTGCCCCTCAGCCCCCCACCCCCTGCAGCTCCCCCCTCCCCCCATATATATTCCCCCGAGGACCCCCTCGCGGGCAACCCGTCTCCCCCTGTCCCCCCACATCCTCGCTCACCCGGGGCAACCCTCCCACCCTCCCCATTTCACCCCTGCACCGACTCCCCCCATCTCCCCACCCCTATCCCTGGGCACCCCTCCCACCACCCCTCCCCTCATGCCCCTTCCCCGGCTAAGACCCCCCCAGCCCCTCCTGGGGGGAACTCCATGGGCTCTGCCCCCCCCGCTACCCCCCCCTTCCCTGCGTGCGCCCGGGGAGGGCTGAGCCCCGCCCCCCTTACCTGTGGGCGTAGCAGTGGGGGTCGCGGTAGCTGCCCCCCCACGTGCCCCAGGGGGGAGGCCCGGCCCAGCCTCCCGCAGAAAAGCCTCCAGCACCAGCCGGGTCTCCTCCTGCAGCCGGCGCGGCGACTGGGGGGGGCCCGCCATGGCCCTGCCTGGGGGGGGAAGGGGGGGTCAGACACGGGGCAGGGGGGGGAATCTCTGCACAGCCCCCCCCCCGACCACAACCGACTCCCTGTCCCAGCCGCGGGGGGGGGGGGGGGGGGACGCGCCAGGATCCAGCTGCGATTCCCAGACCCAAGTTCAAGGTTACCCGGGTTACCCCCGCCCCAGTAACTCCCCCCCCCCCCGCTGACACCCCCGCCCCAGTGACTCCCCCCCCCCCCGCTGACACCCCCGCCCCAGTGACTCCCCCCCCCCGCTGACACCCCCGCCCCAGGACTCCCCCCCCCCCGCTGACACCCCCGCCCCAGTGACTCCCCCCCCCCCGCCTGACACCCCCGCCCCAGTGACTCCCCCCCGACCCCCCCAGTGACTCCCCCCCCCGCTGACACCCCCCGACCCAGTGACTCCCCCCCCCCGCTGACACCCCCGCCCCAGTAACTCCCCCCCCCCCGCTGACACCCCCGCCCCAGTAACTCCCCCCCCCCCGCTGACACCCCCGCCCCAGTAACTCCCCCCCCCCGCTGACAACCCCCCGCCCCAGTAACTCCCCCCCCCCGCTGACACCCCCGCCCCAGTAACTCCCCCCCCCGCTGACACCCCCGCCCCAGTAACTCCCCCCCCCGCTGACACCCCGCCCCAGTAACCTCCCCCCCCCCCGCTGACACCCCCCGCCCCAGTAACTCCCCCCCCCCCGCTGACACCCCCGCCCCAGTAACTCCCCCCCCCCCCGCTGACACCCCCCGCCCCAGTAACTCCCCCCCCCCGCTGAACCCCCCCCCAGTAACTCCCCCCCCCCGCTGACACCCCCGCCCCAGTAACTCCCCCCCCCCCGCTGACACCCCCGCCCCAGTAAATCCCCCCCCCCGCTGACACCCCCGCCCCAGTAACTCCCCCCCCCCGCTGACACCCCCGCCCCAGTAACTCCCCCCCCCGCTGACACCCCCGCCCCAGTAACTCCCCCCCCCCGCTGACACCCCGCCCAGTAACTCCCCCCCCCGCTGACACCCCCGCCCCAGTAACTCCCCCCCCCCGCTGACACCCCCGCCCCAGTAACTCCCCCCCCCCGCTGACACCCCCGCCCCAGTAACTCCCCCCCCCGCTGACACCCCCGCCCCAGTAACTCCCCCCCCCCCGCTGACACCCCGCCCCAGTAACTCCCCCCCCCGCTGACACCCCCGCCCCAGTAACTCCCCCCCCCGCTGACACCCCCGCCCCAGTAACTCCCCCCCCCCGCTGACACCCCCGCCCCAGTAACTCCCCCCCCGCTGACACCCCCGCCCCAGTAACTCCCCCCCCCCGCTGACACCCCCGCCCCAGTAACTCCCCCCCCCCCGCTGACACCCCCGCCCCAGTAACTCCCCCCCCCCGCTGACACCCCCGCCCCAGTAACTCCCCCCCCCGCTGACACCCCGCCCCAGTAACTCCCCCCCCCGCTGACACCCCCGCCCCAGTAACTCCCCCCCCCGCTGACACCCCCGCCCCAGTAACTCCCCCCCCCGCTGACACCCCCGCCCCAGTAACTCCCCCCCCCCGCTGACACCCCCGCCCCAGTAACTCCCCCCCCCCGCTGACACCCCCGCCCCAGTAACTCCCCCCCCCCGCTGACACCCCCGCCCCAGTAACTCCCCCCCCCCGCTGACACCCCCGCCCCAGTAACTCCCCCCCCCCGCTGACACCCCCGCCCAGTAACTCCCCCCCCCCTGACACCCCGCCCAGTAACTCCCCCCCCGCTGACACCCCCGCCCCAGTAACTCCCCCCCCCCCCGCTGACACCCCCGCCCAGTAACTCCCCCCCCCCGCTGACACCCCCGCCCCAGTAACTCCCCCCCCACGCTGACACCCCCGCCCCAGTAACTCCCCCCCCCCGCTGACACCCCCGCCCCAGTAACTCCCCCCCCCCCCCCCGCTGACACCCCCGCCCCAGTAACTCCCCCGCCACCCGAAACTTCACAAACTTTCCCAGTACCGGGACACGGAGCATGCGCACTCCGTGAGGGGCGGGGTTTAGACGCGGGGGCGCGGCTTATAAGCCACGCCCCAAACGTGGCTGTTGGGCGCCGGACGCGGCATCTCCGCGAGATGCAAATGAGAGGTGGGAGGGGGGACGTCGAATATTTGCATATATAGAAACCCAGAGACTGATACGCTCCGCCCCCTTTCACGGGACCCAATGGGAGGAGAGCTGCTGGGGAGAGACCCAGGAGTCCTGGCCCCGTCACACGTCGAATAACCAGCCCCCCGTATCCCACCCCGGGGGACCCCGAATAACCAACTCCCCGTATCCCAACCCGGGGGGACCCCGAATAACCAACTCCCCGTATCCCACCCCGCGGGACCCCGAATAACCAGCCCCCCGTATCCCACCCCGCGGGACCCCGAATAACCAGCCCCCCGTATCCCACCCCGGGGGACCCCAAATAACCAACCCCCCGTATCCCACCCCAGAGGGGACCCCGAATAACCAGCCCCCCGTATCCCACCCCCGGGGGACCCGAATAACCAACCCCCGTATCCCACCCCGGGGGACCCCGAATAACCAACTCCCCGTATCCCACCCCGCGGGACCCCGAATAACCAGCCCCCCGTATCCCACCCCGGGGGACCCCAAATAACCAACCCCCCGTATCCCACCCCGGGGGACCCCGAATAACCAACTCCCCGTATCCCACCCCGGGGGACCCCGAATAACCAACCCCCCGTATCCCACCCCGGGGGACCCCGAATAACCAATCCCCCGTATCCCACCCCGGGGACCCCCGAATAACCAACTCCCCGTATCCCACCCCGCGGGACCCCGAATAACCAGCCCCCGTATCCCACCCCGCGGGACCCCGAATAACCAGCCCCCCGTATCCCACCCCGGGGGACCCCCAATAACCAACCCCCCGTATCCCACCCCGGGGGACCCCAAATAACCAACCCCCCGTATCCCACCCCGGGGGACCCCAAATAACCAACCCCCGTATCCCACCCCGGGTACCCTGAATAACCACCCCCCCGTATCCCACCCCAGAGGGGACCCCGAATAACCAACCCCCCGTATCCCACCCCAGAGGGGACCCCGAATAACCAGCCCCCCGTATCCCACCCCGGGGGACCCCCAAATAACCAATCCCCCGTATCCCACCCCGGGGGACCCAAATAAACCAACCCCCCGTATCCCACCCCGGGGGACCCCAAATAACCAACCCCCCGTATCCCACCCCAGAGGGGACCCCGAATAACCAACCCCCCGTATCCCACCCCGGGGACCCCAAATAACCAATCCCCCCGTATCCCACCCCGGGGGACCCCAAATAACCAAGCCCCCGTATCCCACCCCGGGGTACCCCGAATAACCAACTCCCCGTATCCCACCCCAGAGGGGACCCCGAATAACCAGCCCCCCGTATCCCACCCCGGGGGACCCCAAATAACCAGCCCCCCCGTATCCCACCCAGAGGTGGCTGCATCACCCCAGAGGTGGCTGGCTTGGGGGGGCGGAGGGTTTCAGGCCTCGTGTGACGCTGCCCCCTCCCCGCCCCAGACCTCATGCTGTGAACCCCGCGCCGCCCCATAATCCGCTGCCGGGGGGGGGGCGGGGGCAGGAACCGGCACAGACACGAATTGCGACCAAGTTTGGGGGTCACGTGACGTGCTGGGACGGGGAGTCATGTGACCCGGGGGGGGGGCGGATTCAATTTCTAGGAGCCGCTTCCTCTTACGGAGGGTGCCAGGTAGGTACGGGGGGGGGGGCCGGCTCCAACCCAGCCCCCTGCAGGGGAGACAGGCCCCGCCCCCATCCCCTGCCCCGGGTGGGACCCTCGGTCCCGCCCCCCCCAGGGGACAGGCCCCGCCCCCACCCGCCCCCTCTCTCTCCCCAGGCGCCCCCCCCCCCGGCGATGGGGACCCCGAAGCCGCTGATCGTCCCCTGGCTGCGGAGGAAGCTGGACGAGGGGCGCTACCCGGGCGTCCGCTGGCTGGACCCGGGGCGGACCCAGTTCCGGGTGCCCTGGAAACACGGGCTGCGGCAGGACGCCTCCCCCCGAGGACTTCCAGCTGTTCCAGGTACCCCCCAGCTGGGGATCCCCCTGCCCCCCCTGCGCCCCCAGAACTGGGGGGGAGGGGGATTCCCCCCCAGCTGGGGATCCCCCTGCCCCCCCTGCGCCCCCAGAACTGGGGGATCCCCTGCCCCCCCTGCGCCCCCAGAACTGGGGATCCCCCTGCCCCCCCTGCTCCCCCAGAACTGGGGATCCCCCTGCCCCCCCTGCGCCCCAGAACTGGGGATCCCCCTGCCCCCCTGCGTCCCCAGAACTGGGGGAGGGGGATTCCCCCCCCCAGCTGGGGATCCCCCTGACCCCCCTGTGCCCCCAGCTGGGGATCCCCCTGCCCCCCCTGTGCCCCCAGAACTGGGGGAGGGGATTCCTCCCCCTCCCCCCGCCCAGCGTGACCCATTTCCCCAAGACTCTGGGTTTCGCCAGGGATGGTGCCCGGGGGGGGGGGGGTGTTTTCTGCACCCTCCTGACTCCCTGCCAACCCCCCCCCCCCCCCCGGCCAGTAGCAGGGAGTTCCCCAGGCTGATTTGCTTTAAAAAGCAGCCCCTTGTAACAGGTGCCCTGTGAGCCCATCCTGCCCCCCCCCCAGTACTCGTCCCCCCCCCCCTGGCTGGCAGGGGCTGCGGGTTGGGACCGAGGGGTAGGGCTGGGGGGAGTCCAGGGCTGGGGGAGTCCAGGGCTGCGGGTCGGGAGTGAGGGGCACCGGCAGGGCCAGGCTGGTGGGGGGGCTGCGGGTCGGGAGTGAGAGGCACCAGCAGAGGTAGGGGGCTGGGGCACCGGTCCCTTTGCAGCCCTTCCTGCCCTCCCTGGTGGTGGAAAAGTGGGGTCTGGGGGGACCCCCAATATCCTCCAACCGCCTCTAGGCCCCCCCCCAGCTGCCAGGCACCCCTGTCTGCCCCCCCCCCCCACTCCCCCCAGGACTGGGCCATCGCCAGCGGCAGCTACCGGCCGGACGCGCCCTCCGTCTGGAAACGCAACTTCCGCTCCGCCCTGAATCGCAAGCCGGGGATCCAGGTGCTTTGGGATCACAGCTCGGACTCCGCCGACCCCCACAAGGTCTACGAGGATCCTGCCCGAGGCGGCCCGGGCCGGTGAGGGGTTAGACGGGGGAGCCCGGGGCTGGGAGGGGCACTGGTGGAGCTGGGGGGGGGGGGCTGGGGCTGCGGGTCGGGAGTGAGGGGCACCGGCGGGGCTGGGGGGCGGCAGGGGCTGTGGGTCGGGAGTGGGGGGCACCGGCGGGGCTGGGGGGGGCAGGGGCTGTGGGTCGGGAGTGAGGGGCACCGCGGGGCTGGGGGGGGGCAGGGGCTGTGGGTCGGGAGTGGGGGGCACCGGCGGGGCTGGAGGGGGCAGGGGCTGCGGGTTGGGAGTGAGGGGCACCGGCAGGGCTGGGGGGGGCAGGGGCTGTGGGTCGGGAGTGAGGGGCACCGGCGGGGCCGGGGGGCAGGGCAGGGCTGCGGGTCGGGAGTGAGGGGCACCGGCGGGGCTGGGGCTGCGGGTCGGGAGTGAGGGGCACCGGCGGGGCTGGGGGGGGCAGGGGCTGTGGGTCGGGAGTGAGGGGCACCGGCGTGTGGCTCAGCCGGGCCTGTGGCTCCGTTCCCCCCCCCCCCCCCCAGGTGCAGAGGAGGCCCCCGGTGCTGCCTTGGGGGGCAGCGAGCTCCTGGACAGCGCGGCGGGCGGATTCTCCTGCAGCCAGGTCAGTGCTGGCCGGGGGGGGAGGTCTGGGGGGGAGGGGCAGCCTGGGGAATTGTGGGTACTTGGGGGGGGGGGGCTTTCCCCTTAGTGACACCCCAAATTCTGCACCCCCAGGACGATGAGCTGGACGACATTCTGCACACGCTGGTCATCTCCAGCCCCGAGGAGGGTGAGTGCCCCTGGGGGGGGGCAGGGCCGGGCAGACGGGCCCCCTTCCAGCCAGTCCCGGGCCGGGTGCTGCCAGGCCAGACTCTGCAGGCGAGTCCAGGTTCCCACCCCCACCCCTCCCAGCCCTGGGGAGAGAACCCAGGAGTCCTGGTTCCCACCCCCACCCCTCCCAGCCCTGGGGAGAGAACCCAGGAGTCCAGGTTCCCACCCCCACCCCTCCCAGCCCTGGGGAGAGAACCCAGGAGTCCTGGTTCCCACCTCCACCCCTCCCAGCCCTGGGGAGAGAACCCAGGAGTCCTGGTTCCCACCCCCACCCCTCCCAGCCCTGGGGAGAGAACCCAGGAGTCCTGCCCCGCTGTGTGACAGGGGAAGGTAATGGACAGGTAATCCTGGGCTCTAACCTGACCCCCATGGGAAGCTCTGCCTGGGGGAATGTGAAACAAGGGCGGCGAGGGGGGGGGAGGGGCCCGGCGGGGGGGGGAGGGGTTTGAGGTTGAGGCAGTGGGTGGAGGAGGGGAGAGAAGGAGTCTGGGGACCAGGCGGGAGCCCAAAAACCTGGGTCACCCCTCCCAGCCCCCAGAAGGGCCTGTCTGAGGGGCGCTGTTGAGACTGAGAAGCTCGGAGTTGGATGGTTCCTGACATCGCAAATAAACCGTCTATTCTGCCGGCTGAGAGTCCCTGGGAACCCAGGAAGTGGGGTGCAGGGACCGACTCCCCCACACTCCGGGACAAGCTGCCAGGCCGTTTGTCGCTCCGTCTCCTCCCGGGCAGCATGTTCTCCAGCCCCCCCCCCCCCCCCCCCGTTCTCAGAGCTCTGCCTCCCCCTCGCCAGTTCGGAAGGTGGAGCCCCCCCCCCCCCCATGCCCAGGGTGCCTCCCCCCCACCCCAGGCCTATGGGGCCAGTGAGCCGGGCCCGCCTGAGGGGCTTCTCCCAAGGGGTCCAGCCCCCGCACAGCCCGGCCCCCCGTCCAGACCCCCCCCCCCCCGCTCTAACCACTACACCCCACTCCCCTCCCGAGCTGGGCAGAGAACCCAGGAGTCCGGGGCTCCCAGCCCCCTTGAACTATTTGACTTTCCGTCCAGATGCTCCGTGCCCAGCGCCAGGGCCCCCCCCGTACCTCAGTGAGGTCGCAACAGGTGGGTAAGCGGTGCCCCTCACTCCCGACCCGCAGCCCCTGGGCTCCATCCCTCACTTGTGCCCCTTTCTCTCCCCTAGGGGGCGCTCTCCCGCCCGTGCCCCCCGCCCCCAGCTCCCTGGAGCAGCTGCTGGGCTGCACCGAGCTGGGTGAGTGTCCTGGCGCCCCCCTGCTGGGGGGGGAGGGTGTGACCCCTCCCCCGCTCCGGGTCACACCCTCACCTCTAGAGCGGGGGCGGGTGTCTTTCAGGGGGCTCTAGGGAGTGTTGGGGGGCTCTGCCTGTTACTGGGGGCCCCTAGGGATATTGGGGGACTGTGTGGGGGGCTCTGGTTGTTACTGGAGGGTATTGGGGGGCTCTGGCTGTTACTGGGGGACCATAGGGATATTGGGGGGCTGTGGGGGGCTCTGGCTGTTACTGGGGGACCATGGGGGTATTGGGGGGACTCGGTGTTACTGGGGGACCATAGGGATATTGGGGACTATGGGGGGCTCTGGTTGTTACTGGGGGACCCTGGGGGTATTGGGGGCTCTGGCTGTTACTGGGGGGACCATGGGGGTATTGGGGGGCTCTGGCTGTTACTGGGGGACCCTGGGGGTATTGGGGGCTCTGGCTGTTACTGGGGGGACCATGGGGGTATTGGGGGGCTGTGGGGGACCCCTGGGGGTATTGGGGGCTCTGGCTGTTACTGGGGGGACCATAGGGATATTGGGGGGCTGTGGGGGACCATGGGGGTATTGGGGGGCTGTGGGGGACCCTAGGGATATTGGGGGGCTCTGGCTGGGGGGATGTCATCTCCCCCCTCACTCTCTCCCCGCAGTGACGGACTTCGAGGTGCGCGTCTATTACCGGGGGCACCTCGTGCTGGAGACGCTGGTCCCCAACCCGCAGGGCTTCCGCCTGGTGCCCCCCAGCCCCGGGCCCAGCCCCTGCCCCCAGCTGGCGGACGTGGCGCTGCCGGAGCGGGGGCGCTGCCGGACCAGATCCAGGCCTTGTATACGACCCGGCTGCTGCAGGGGCTGGGGGCCGGGGTGCTGGTGCGGGCGGAGGGGCTGGCCCTGTGCGCCACCCGCCGGGGGCGCCTCCACGCCTACTGGGGGCGCACGGAGACCCCCGGCCCGGGGGCGGAAGGCGGGGAGCTGTCCAAGGAGGAGGACGCCCCGGTCTACGCCCCGCTACGACCTGCCGCGCTTCGTCCACGGTACGGGGCAGCCCCCGGGGGGGGGGGGGTGCTCGGGGGGGACCCTGCCCGGCTGACGCTCCCCCTTTCGCCCCCAGAGCTCATCCGCTTCATGAAGGGGGAGGGGTGCTCCCCCACCTACGAGCTGTGGCTGGTGTCTGGGGGAGGCCTGGCCGGACACGGGGCGCTCCTGGAAGAAGAAGCTGATCATGGTGCAGGTAGGAAACCCGCCGCTCCCTGGGCCTGCTGGGCTGGGCGGGGGGGGGGGGGGGGGGGATCTTCCCTCCAGTCCTCCCCCCCCCCCCAGCATAAACAGCGGGTGAGGGAGCTGGGTGTGGGGAGGTGGACGAGAGGGGCAGGAAGCCTGCCCCAGAGCGAGAGAGACCAGGAGCTCCATGCAGGTCCCTAGGGGTGGGATCTGGGGGGGGGGGGGAGTGGCCTCGGGAAGGGGTTCCAGGAAGGGGGGGCTGGGAATCCCTCTTCCACCCCTCTCCCCCTGCCCCCCCAGGTGGTGCCCACGGCCCTGCGCACCCTGCACGAGCTGAGCCGGGCCGGGGGGGCGTCCTCGCTGCGGGCCGAGGAGCTGACCTGCAGATCTCGGACTCGCTGGGGGAGGCCGGGCTGCTGGGGGCCCTGCAGGACTGGGAGAAGCGGATGGAGTGGCAGCCCTAGGGGGAGCCGGACCCCCAGAGCCTCGCCCCCCTCCCGCCGGACCCAGGCATCCGGGCGCCTCCTCTCCCCCCGCCGGGACACGGGCCCGGGGCTCCCACTCCTTGGCCGTACCAGGGGGCCGCGCCGCCGGAGGGATGCGGCCCCTCGGGGGTGGGGCGGCCTGGTTAGCGGAGCCCCTAGAGCGAGAAAGGCCACAGGGTCAGGTGGTTGCGGCCCCTCTCCAGGTGTCTCTACAGCCGACAGACTGACACAAGGGGCCCCTCCCCTTGCCCCGGCTGTTCTTACCCTGGCCCAGCCTGTCGCCTCTTGTCCTGCTGTTCCCTGGTGTCTCCTCTCCAAACTCCCCGGCTCAGCTGGGGGGCCACCAACCAGGCACCCAGGACTCCAGCCGAGGGGGGGGGGGGATTCTCCACCGAACCACTCACACCTCGCCGCCCCCTTCCGCCTGTTTGTCAACATAACACGCTGTGATCACCCCGCCGCGCGGACTCGGGTCGTTTATTTCAAAACCCCGCTCAGGACCCGGGCTTTGAACAAGTTGATTCCTCCCTCGGCCAGCGAACCACGAGCCGGGGAGAGGGAAGGAGCCTTCGAGGGGGTTGGGGGGGAGATTTGGAACAGGTGGGGTTTTTTTTGAGGGGGGGGGTCTGCCCCATGCAGACCATGGGGTCTGACTCACTCGCCCTTTGTCAGGCACATCAGCCCCCACCCTAGGCATTGCTGTACTCCCCCTTCCTCGGGGCCCTCTAGCTGCCCCCCCATTCAGCACCTGGGTCAATGCTGTCACCCCCCTGGCTCCTGAGTGCCCCCACGTCCCCCCACTAGCTCTTCTGAACCCCCCTGTGACCCCCCAGCAGCTCTGTCCAGAAGGTATTTCCTGTGCAGAAAACCAAGGAACCTGCGCTCGGAGCCCATCACCTGCCTGCCGGGCCTCTGGTCCCGCAGCCTAAACCGGCGCTTGGGGCCCAGCTCCCTCGCTGCCAAGCCAGCCCCCGTCCCCGTCCCTTCTCCCTAAGTGCAGCCCCCAACGTCCACCTCGCTTGAGTTTCGCTTTCCCGCCGCCAGCCTCCTCGGACGCGGAGCTCTGTCCTCCCAGGTGTTGGCAACTTCCCGGGCCAGCTTCATGTCAGGCGCGGCCGGGGGCAGCGTGTTCTCTGCTCCCGCAGCCGGGTCGTTAGTGAAGATATTAAACGACCCCGGCGCCAGCGCAGGTCCCCCACGAACCCCCCTCGCGGCCTCAATCCCCCCTGCCGTTCAGAGGGACGAGTGGCGTGAACCGACTGGGCCCGTGTTTCTCCAGCTCCCTTAGCCGATCGGATTTGGGGGACCGTGGCCAGGGCCAGGCAAACGTCCTTCCCCCGGCCACACCGGTTACCCCGCAGCTGGTCTGGCAGGATTGGACCCACGGATCCCAGTAGCCGCCGGCCCCTCGTCCCCCAGCGGCGGTTGGAGACGTTGCTCCCAGGGATCGGAGTCCGGCTGGTTTCCGGTTCCTCCGACGGGCGCCGCGTTCGCCCTGCTCCGGCCCTCTCCCCTCAACGTGCCGTTCTCACCGCCGGTGGCTGCGAGGGGTCTCCCAGCCCCGCTGACTTGAATTCGCGGCCGTGGGTCCCAAGATCTGGGCCCGGGGTGAATCCCAGCCCCGAAGCCGGCAGGGACCGGCCCCCAGCGTCCACGGCTCCGACATCTCCAGGCCTCCCCCCCCCCGCTGGCTGTGCCCATGGGTCCCTCCTTGGGGACAAGCCCCTCCCTCTGTTTATCCGGGGTGGGGGTCCCTCTGGAGTGGGTATGGGGGCCGGTGTAACCCTGGGGGCAGCAGAGAGAACCGGAGAAGACTCCTTGTCCACTGGCTTGGGGGCAGCCCCCAACCCTGCCCCATAGGGCCAGCCCCCCAGCCTGGTATCACACAGCCCCTCCTCCCCCCCCCAAGAAGGACATCCAGAGCCAAGTGGTAACGCAGTTTATGAAGAGAGAAAGGGAGATACAGAGATGGGGGGGGCGTTCCTCCCCCCAGGGCAGCTGGAGGTGGGGGGGCTGGATGAGAGGGGGGGCCCCCCATTCCCTGGGGGGAGGAATCCAAATAAAAACATGCTAACATGAGTAAAATGGGGGAAGTCAGGGGGACGGCAGCCCACGAACAGGCCCCCCCCAGCCAGACCCCCTCCCCCCCCCCGAGTCCAGCCCAGCCATATGTACAGAGTAAAACTGTTCCTGTTTAAAACCATCCCCAGTCTGGGGGGGCCGGGGGGAGGTCGCGCTGCCGAGGCTCATGGGCACCCCCCCATTCCAGGCCCCTTCGCATACGGGGGTCCACGTTAACTAGAGACAGAAAAGGGGGGGCGGGCCCCCCGCCGGGCTCAGAGGGGGGGCATGGGGAGCGAGGCCTTCTCCAGCCCCCCCAGGTCCCTGGGCCCCCCCGACTCCTCCTCCATGCGGCGCCCGTGTTTCCGGAAGTACTTGTACCGCTGGACGTAGGCCCGCACCAGGTTGTTCACCTTCACCGGGTTGATCTCCCCACTCTTGCTGTGGCAGATCTGGGGGGGACGGGAGGGACACGGCACAGGTCAGGGAGGGGGGCAGGGGGGCGGCCAAGCCTCAGCCCCCCTCTCCCCATCTCCAGCCCCCCAGCCCCCGGCCCACCTTGTGCACAGCTTTGCGCAGGATGTCCTTGTACTCGTCCTTGGTGATCTCCTTCTTCTGGTAGTACGGCTTGATGGCCAACTTCACCTCCTCCACCGCCCGCTCCTGGGTGTGCAGCTTCTTCAGGTACTGGGGGGGGGGGGCAGAGGGGGGGTCAGCACACCGGGGAGGGGCTCCCGCATCTCCCAGGCCGGGACAGACCCCGAATCGTCCCCCCCCCGTCTCCCAGGCCGGGACAGACCCCGAATCGTCCCCCCGTCCCCCCATCTCCCAGGCCGGGACAGACCCCGAATCGTCCCCCCCCCCCCCGTCTCCCAGGCCGGGACAGACCCCGAATCGTCCCCCCCCCCCCCCCCCCCGTCTCCCAGGCCGGGACAGACCCCGAATCGTCCCCCCCCCCCCCCCCGTCTCCCAGGCCGGGACAGACCCCGAATCGTCCCCCCCCCCCCCCCCCGTCTCCCAGGCCGGGACAGACCCCGAATCGTGTCCCCCCCCCCCCCCGTCTCCCAGGCCAGGACAGACCCCGAATCGTGTCCCCCCCCCCCCCCCCGTCTCCCAGGCCGGGACAGACCCCGAATCGTCCCCCCCCCCCCGTCTCCCAGGCCGGGACAGACCCCGAATCGTCCCCCCCCCCCCCCGTCTCCCAGGCCGGGACAGACCCCGAATAGTCCCCCCCCCCCCCCCCGTCTCCCAGGCCGGGACAGACCCCGAATCGTCCCCCCCCCCCGTCTCCCAGGCCGGGACAGACCCCGAATCGTCCCCCCCCCCCCCCCGTCTCCCAGGCCGGGACAGACCCCGAATCGTCCCCCCCCCCCCCCGTCTCCCAGGCCGGGACAGACCCCGAATCGTCCCCCCCCCCCCCCGTCTCCCAGGCCGGGACAGACCCCGAATCGTCCCCCCCCCCCCCCCCGTCTCCCAGGCCGGGACAGACCCCGAATCGTCCCCCCCCCCCCCCCCGTCTCCCAGGCCGGGACAGACCCCGAATCGTCCCCCCCCCCCCCGTCTCCCAGGCCGGGACAGACCCCGAATCGTCCCCCCCCGTCTCCCAGGCCGGGACAGACCCCGAATCGTCCCCCCCCCCCCCGTCTCCCAGGCCGGGACAGACCCCGAATCGTCCCCCCCCCCCCGTCTCCCAGCCCGGGACAGACCCCGAATCGTCCCCCCCCCCCCCGTCTCCCAGCCCGGGACAGACCCCGAATCGTCCCCCCCCCCCCCCCGTCTCCCAGCCCGGGACAGACCCCGAATCGTCCCCCCCCCCCCCCCCGTCTCCCAGCCCGGGACAGACCCCGAATCGTCCCCCCCCCCCCGTCTCCCAGCCCGGGACAGACCCCGAATCGTCCCCCCCCCATCTCCCAGCCCGGGACAGACCCCGAATCGTCCCCCCCCATCTCCCAGCCCGGGACAGACCCCGAATCGTCCCCCCCGTCCCCCAGCCCGGGACAGACCCCGAATCGTCCCCCCCCATCTCCCAGCCCGGGACAGACCCCGAATCGTCCCCCCCCGTCCCCCAGCCCGGGACAGACCCCGAATCGTCCCCTCGTCTCCCAGCCCGGGACAGACCCCGAATCGTCCCCCCCGTCTCCCAGTTCGGGACAGACCCCGAATCGTCCCCCCGTCTCCCAGCCCGGGACAGACCCCGAATCGTCCCCCCATCCTGGACAGACCCCGAATCGTCCCCCCAGCCCGGGACAGACCCCAAATCATCCCCCCCCTGCATCTTACAGCCCAGGACAGACCCCAAATCATCCCCCCCCCATCTCACAGCCCGGGACAGACCCCGAATCGTCCCCCCCTGCCTCCCACCACCGCCACCAAGCTCACGACCGCCCCAGTGCAATGTGGGGACCCCCCCAGCCTTGCCCCGCCCCCACTCACCTTGTCGGTGTCCCCGCGCCCCGTCGGAGCTGGTGCTCCCGTCCCGCTTGCCCAGGTCGCTGCCGGAGCCGGTGCCGAAGAGCGTCCCGGGGCCAGCGCCCACCGAGGCCGGGCCGAGGGTGCCAGGCAGGCCAGTGGGGGTCGGGGGGGTGGAGCCGCAGCCCCCCAGGGGCAGGGAGCCGTGCAGCAGGTAGGGGGCGGCCGTGTGGGCGGGGGCGGCGCGGGCGCCTGGGAGCCTGCCAGGGACGTGGAGGGTTTGGTGTGACTCAGGATCTGGGGGGACAGAAGGTGGTTAGGCTCGGCCGGGGGGCCCAGCGCCGGGACGTGGCCCCTCGGGGGGAGGGAGGCGCGGGGGGGCTGGGTGGACGGGGACCCCTCGCCTGATGGGGGCTGGGCGGACGGGGAGTGGAGCAGACAATACCCCGTGGGGGGGTCCCCAGGCCTACTCTGCGCTCAGAGGGACAACGGGGGTCATGACGTGGCCGGGGAGAGCGCCCCCTGCTGAGCCCTGCCCCACTCCTCAGAGCGCAGCGCCCCCTAGTGCCGCACGAGGGCACCATGCCCAGCCCCACCGGCCAGGGAGAGCGCCCCCTGCTGAGCCCTGCCCCACTCCTCAGAGCGCAGCGCCCCCTAGCGCCACACGGGGGGCACCATGCCCAGCCCCACCGGCCAGGGAGAGCGCCCCCTGCTGAGCCCTGCCCCACTCCTCAGAGCGCAGCGCCCCCTAGTGCCGCACGGGGGCACCATGCCCAGCCCCACCGGCCAGGGAGAGCGCCCCCTGCTGAGCCCTGCCCCACTCCTCAGAGCGCAGCGCCCCCTAGTGCCACACGAGGGCACCGGGCCCAGCCCCACCGGCCAGGGAGAGCGCCCCCTGCTGAGCCCTGCCCCACTCCTCAGAGCGCAGCGCCCCCTAGTGCCGCACGGGGGCACCATGCCCAGCCCCACCGGCCAGGGAGAGCGCCCCCTGCTGAGCCCTGCCCCACTCCTCAGAGCGCAGCGCCCCCTAGCACCACACGAGGGCACCATGCCCAGCCCCACCGGCCAGGGAGAGCGCCCCCTGCTGAGCCCTGCCCCACTCCTCAGAGCGCAGCGCCCCCTAGCGCCACACGAGGGCACCATGCCCAGCCCCACCGGCCAGGGAGAGCGCCCCCTGCTGAGCCCTGCCCCACTCCTCAGAGCGCAGCGCCCCCTAGTGCCGCACGGGGGCACCATGCCCAGCCCCACCGGCCAGGGAGAGCGCCCCCTGCTGTGCCCTGCCCCACTCAGAGCACAGCGCCCCCTAGTGCCGCACGGGGGCACCATGCCCAGCCCCACCGGCCAGGGAGAGCGCCCCCTGCTGAGCCCTGCCCCACTCCTCAGAGCGCGGCGCCCCCTAGTGCCGCACGGGGGCACCATGCCCAGCCCCGCCAGGGAGAGCGCCCCCTGCTGAGCCCTGCCCCACTCCTCAGAGCACAGCGCCCCCTAGCGCCGCACGGGGGCACCGGGCCCAGCCCCACCAGCCAGGGAGCGCGCCCCCTGCTGAGCCCTGCCCCACTCCTCGCTGCACAGGGGGCACTGGGCCCAGCCCCCCGGCCGAGGAGAGCGCCCCCTACCTGGTTGGTGGCCTGAATCAGTTCATGGGCCTTGGCCCGGCTCGCCAGGTTGGCTTCCTCCATCTTGAAGAGCAAGGCAGTCACTGGGTGAGAGACGGGGGCGGGTCAGAGACGGGACAGCCCTCGCCCCCCTGTTCCCCCCCCCAGCCCCGGCACACACGACCCCCTGGCCTGCCCCCACCCCCCGCCCCGTCACCTACGTGCCAGGACGCCGCTGGTGGTGCAGTCCACGCCCCCCTGCAAGTTCCAGGCCATGGGGGCCGGGGGCGGGGCCCGGACAGGCTCCTCCTTCCCCGCGGAGAGGCTGTCGGCCTGGGGCTCGCCCGCCGGCGCCCTCTGCTGCTCGCCGGGCGCGGGCGCGGCCGCCTCCTCGGGCAGGAAGGAGACGTCGGGCGTCTTGCAGCTGCTGTCCACCGTCTGCGAGTCGGGGGTCAGCTCCTGCTCGGCCGGGGCGGGCGGGGGCTTGGGCGGGGGCTGAGCGGGGAGCCGGCGCCCCCCGCTGGCTCCGGGGCAGGGGCCGGCGGGCTCCCGGCCCCCTGGCTGCAGCTGTCCGCCTTGGACTTCTTCAGCCCCGTCTTGGCTTTCAGCTTCTTCTTCTTCTTGGCCTCCGAGGGCCCCTTGCTCTTGGCCCCCGGCCCTTTGGCCTTCTTCAGCCCCGCCTTGGCCTTCAGCCCCTTGGCCTTCTTGGCCTTGACACCCGGCTCCTTGGCCGGCTCCGCCTTGGCGTCGGCCCCCGGCCCCTTCTCCTCGGGCTTGAGGAAGGGCGAGCGGCTCTCCTTGTCCCGGCTGAATTTGATGCCGATGGAGCCCCCCCCGTCCTTGCCGGAGACCGTGGTGCTGCTGACGCCCTCGCGGATCAGCACGGCCACCTTGGACTGCAGCTTGACCTTGCGGCCGAGCCGCCCGCTTTCCCGCCCTCCTTGTGCCCGGCCTTGGCCTTCCGGGGGGGCTTCTCCCGCTCCGGCCGCGCCTTCTCCTTCTCCGCCTTGCCCGCCTCGGGCGCCGCCCGGCCCGGCGCCTCCTTGAACCTCTTCTTGGACTTCTCGCGGGGGGCGGGGCGCTCCTCCGGGTACCCCCGCTTCCGCTCCTTCTCCTTGGCCGGCTTGGCCTCCTCCTCCGGCCGCTCCTTGCGGGGCGGGCCCCCTTCCCCCTTGCCGCCCGGGTGCCGGGGCCCCTCGGCGGGCTCGCGGTCCGAGAAGCAGCCCTCGAAGCTCAGCCCCTCGGAATCGTAGAGCACCTCCCGCTTGGCCGGCTCCGGGGAGCCGTCCTGCCGGCTGACGGTGATGGTTCTCTTGATGGTGAAGAGGTCGGCGTCGTTCAGGTCCTGGATGGAGGGCGGCACCACGGTGCGGGCGTCCCGCCGGCGCTCCTCCGCCTTGGGCTCCTCCGCCGCGTGCCCCTCGCGCTCCCTGTCGCGGGGCGGCCGCTTCTCCCGGGAGCGGGAGCGCGGCTGCTTCTTCTTCTTCTTGCCCCCGCCGTCGCGGTGCTTCTCCTTGTGCCGCGCCCGGCTCCCCGAGCGGGAGCGCCGGCCCCGCCGCCTCTCCCGCGACCGCCGGCGCCGCTCCGAGCCCACGGCCAGCAGGCCGGTGCTGAGGGAGGGCGACCAGGAGCGGGAGCCCCGGCGGCGGGAGCGGGAGCGGGAGCCGCGGCGGCGGGAGCGGGAGCGCCGACGTTCCTTGGACTTAGACCGCGACTTGGATTTCTTCTTGGGGGGCCAGGGGCCGGCCTCCTTGGCCTTGGGGGGCCGGCGCTCGCGGGACCGCTTGGCCTTCTTGCGGGAGCCGGAGCTGGAGCCCGAGTGCTTGGGCGAGTCGTGGCGGTACCGCTCCCGGCGCTGCGTCAGAATCTTGCGCCGCAGGTCGGCCGCCGCCTTCCACCGGGGCTCGGGCTGGCTCTCGCCGAAGTCCCCCTCCTCGTCCGAGTCGGCGTGGAGGGACAGGAAGTCGTCCCCCTCCGCCACCCGCAGGGGGCGCGGCTCGGCCGGCCGGCACCGGCTGCGGAAGAGCCGGATGGGGCTGTAGCGTTCCTCCTCGGGCTGCACGATCTCCCCTTCCTCGATCTCCGAGTCGGCGCCGGCCCAGTCCAGAGAGGGGCGCCGCCCGCCCCGGTGCCGGCCCGACTTGGGACCCTTCTCTCCCCGGGCCGGCGCCTTGGGGTTTCCGGCCGTCACCACCTCCAGTGACACCTTCCCCTCCAGCTTGGGGTTGGCGTCCGCCTCGGAGCGGCTCTTGCTGGCGAGGTCCACCACGAAGACGCGGCGCCGGGGCTCCGGGGGCGGCTCCGGAGCCCCGTCCGACTGCTCCGAGGCGTTCTCCTCCTCGGGCAGGGTGGAGTCGGCCCCGGCCGCCGGCTCCTTCTCGGGCCGCCGGCCACCGGCCGCCGGGGCCTCGCTGGGCTCCGCCTCGTCCCGCCCCTTCTCCGAGCCGGGAAGTCCTGGCTCAAGCTGTTCTCGTCGTAGATGCCGGCCAGCGTCTCCGAGATGCGGCTGATGCTGTGGGACATGTCGGGCCGGGGGGCGGCCGCGTCCTCGTCGTCTTCCTCCTCCTCCTCCTCCTCTTCCTCCTCCTCCTCGTCGGGGGAGGGGCTGCTGCGGGAGGAGCTGGGGTTGGAGCCGGTGGGGTCGAAGGGGTCGTATTTCTGGTCCTGCTGCTTGCCAGGCGAGGCCGGGTAGCCGAAGTCCCCGCTGGGGTTGTCCTCGTCCGTGGGGTGGAAGGGGTCATAAATATCCAGGTCCGGAGCGCAGGGGGCAGGGGTTGCTGTCCCCGCCCCCGGGGGGCGCCGCCTGCCGGGAGGAGGAGGAGGAGGAGGAGGAGGAACAGGAGGAGGAGGAAGACGAGCTGGAATCGGGCTTCTCCAGGGCGCTGGCGGGGGGCGGCTGGGAGCGCGGGGCCTCCGGGTCCCTGCCTGCCGGGGCCTGGGGCCGCTGCTGCCCGTTGGAGACGCCCGAGCCGGTGCCCAGGGCCACGGCCCAGCGCCCGGGGCCGCGGCGAGTCCTGCCACGAGTCCTGCGCGGCCACTTAAGGTCCAGGGGGCCGGGAGGCGGGGCCAAGACGTGGGGGAGGCTGGTGGCTTCTCTCCAGTGCGGCGCCGCGGGGCCGGGCAGGGAGGCTGCAGGGAAATGCAGAGAGGAGGGATGGGGGTAGCAAAGGGACCGGCCTGGTACCCGCCCCCCCCCAGCATCTCTCACGCTCCCCCCACTCTGGGGCTGGTGCCCCTCGGAGGGGACAGGCTCCATATCCCATCCCCCACCTCCTAAGCCAGCCAGTCTCCACCCCGGGGCCGGATGGGAGCAGGCGCCCCTGAAATGGGAAAGGTCCCCGTGACCTGTTCCCTGCCCCCCCGCCCAGCCGGCGCCCCCTACAGGGGACAGGCCCGGGCCCCGCCCTCCCCACCCCCGTCCCTACCTGATTTGTGGACCCTCCAGGCCCGTTCTCTCCTGAAGATGCCGGACGCAGCGGCCACGTCCCCCAGCCGTACCTCGGCCACCAGCTCCACCTCGTCCGGCTCCGCGTCCCCGCTGCCAGGAGGAGGAGACGCCGGTGAGAACCCGGGCACCTCACCCCACGCTGGAGCGGGGGCTTCGCGCCCCCCCCGAGGGCTGGGGGGACCCCTTGGGATGCGACTGGGCCTCTGCCGAGACCAGCAAATTCATGTCACCCACAACAGCTCCCCATTCGGGTCAAACACCAGAGAGACACCTCGGCCCCCTGGGCAGCCCCCTTCAACCGGCAGCCCCCCACTCCCTTCCCAGAGCCAGGGATGGAACCCAGGAGTCCTGCACCCTGTGCCCCTGCTGTGCCCCCCCCCTTTGCCCTTACCAGACATCCGGGGTCCCCAGGAGGAGCCGGGTCTGCCCGGAGGTGCGCACGACCTCTGTAGGATCTGCAGGGCCCCTGCCAGGCCGGAGACCAGGCCCAGGGCCTCGGGGACCTGGGGAGAAGAGGACAGAGGTCGGGCGTGGCCAGCGGGGGGGCTGCCCCCTTGCCACTCCACAGCCCACAGGGGTGCCCTGGTGCAGCTGCTTCCCAGGCCATGGCCCCCCAGCATGCAGCACCCCACCACTGGGATAGGAAAGAGCAGTGCATGCTGGGACCCGGATCCAGAGGCACGGAGCCGAGGGAGCAGTGCATGCTGGGACCCAGATCCAGAGGCATGGAGCCGAGGGAGCAGTGCATGCTGGGACCCAGATCCAGAGGCATGGAGCCGAGGGAGCAGTGCATGCTGGGATGCGGCTCCACAAACCTGGAGCCGAGGGAGCAGTGCATGCTGGGACCCGGATCCAGAGCCACGGAGCCGAGGGAGCAGTGCATGCTGGGACCCGGATCCAGAGGCACGGAGCCGAGGGAGCAGTGCATGCTGGGACCCGGATCCAGAGGCACGGAGCCGAGGGAGCAGTGCATGCTGGGACGCGGCTCCACACACAGGGAGCCAAGGGAGCAGTGCATGCTGGGACCCGGATCCAGAGGCACGGAGCCGAGGGAGCAGTGCATGCTGGGACCAGGATCCACACGCACGGAGCCGAGGGAGCAGTGCATGCTGGGACGCGGCTCCACACACAGGGAGCCAAGGGAGCAGTGCATGCTGGGACCCGGATCCAGAGGCACGGAGCCGAGGGAGCAGTGCATGCTGGGACCAGGATCCACACGCACGGAGCCGAGGGAGCAGTGCATGCTGGGACGCGGCTACACACACACACACACACACACACACACACACACACACGGAGCCGAGGGAGCAGTGCATGCTGGGACCCTGATCCAGAGGCACGGAGCCGAGGGAGCAGTGCATGCTGGGACCCGGATCCACACACACGGAGCCGAGGGAGCAGTGCATGCTGGGACCCGGATCCACACACACGGAGCCGAGGGAGCAGTGCATGCTGGGACCCGGATCCACACACACGGAGCCGAGGGAGCAGTGCATGCTGGGACCCGGATCCACACGCACGGAGCCGAGGGGGCAGTGCATGCTGGGACCCGGATCCACACGCACGGAGCCGAGGGAGCAGTGCATGCTGGGACCCGGATCCACACGCACGGAGCCGAGGGAGCAGTGCATGCTGGGACCCGGATCCACACGCACGGAGCCGAGGGGGCAGTGCATGCTGGGACCCGGATCCACACGCACGGAGCCGAGGGAGCAGTGCATGCTGGGACCCGGATCCACACGCACGGAGCCGAGGGGGCAGTGCATGCTGGGACCCGGATCCACACGCACGGAGCCGAGGGAGCAGTGCATGCTGGGACCCGGATCCAGAGGCACGGAGCCGAGGGAGCAGTGCATGCTGGGACGCGGCTCCACACACAGGGAGCCAAGGGAGCAGTGCATGCTGGGACCCGGATCCAGAGGCACGGAGCCGAGGGAGCAGTGCATGCTGGGACCAGGATCCACACGCACGGAGCCGAGGGAGCAGTGCATGCTGGGACGCGGCTCCACACACAGGGAGCCAAGGGAGCAGTGCATGCTGGGACCCGGATCCAGAGGCACGGAGCCGAGGGAGCAGTGCATGCTGGGACCAGGATCCACACGCACGGAGCCGAGGGAGCAGTGCATGCTGGGACGCGGCTCCACACACACACACACACACACACACACACACACACACACACACGGAGCCGAGGGAGCAGTGCATGCTGGGACCCGGATCCACACGCACGGAGCCGAGGGAGCAGTGCATGCTGGGACCCGGATCCACACGCACGGAGCCGAGGGGGCAGTGCATGCTGGGACCCGGATCCACACGCACGGAGCCGAGGGAGCAGTGCATGCTGGGACCCGGATCCACACGCACGGAGCCGAGGGGGCAGTGCATGCTGGGACCCGGATCCACACGCACGGAGCCGAGGGGCAGTGCATGCTGGGACCCGGATCCACACGCACGGAGCCGAGGGAGCAGTGCATGCTGGGACCCGGATCCACACGCACGGAGCCGAGGGGCAGTGCATGCTGGGACCCGGATCCACACGCACGGAGCCGAGGGAGCAGTGCATGCTGGGACCCACAGTTCCCAGGGGCTGCGCACACTGAGTGCAAGGGAGGCTGGCACCCCTCGTCCTCAAGCGCTGCGGGTCCCGGTTGATCAGTAGAGTCACTCACAGTGCTGCTCCGGTCACACGTGACCATGGGGTCCCCCGTACCCCCCTTGCCACTGCCAGGCCCATCCGCCCGGGGGCTCCGGCACCATTTCTTCCAGCTCATCTTCTTCCTCTCCGCATCTGCAACAGGGCACAGGGTCGGGCCCGTCACCTAGGGTTCGGGGGCCGATGGGAAGCCGTCGGGTCTGGCTCACAAAGGAGGCAGGGGCTGGGTATCCCCGATCCCCGGCTGGTCCTCCCCGGCCCCCACCCCCTGCTCTGTACCTTTCTCGCTGACCCAGTCCGGCCACTCACTCGGGAAGCTGCCGCTCACGACCTGCTGCAAGGCCTTCTGCTGAGAGAGGGGGTCGGTTACCAGGAGCTCCCCAACTCCCCCGCACCCCAATGCATCCCCGAGCCACCCGCTGGAGGCGCCCCAGGCAAAGCCTTCCCAGCGCAAAGGGAGGTACCAGGGTCTCTCCAAAATCGGACCCCATCTGGGCAGGGAAGCCAGATGAGAAGGCCCACAGAAGCGGAGGGGAGCAGTGCATGCTGGGACCTGAAGTTCCCAGCCCCCCCCCACTGACCCGTGAGGGAGCAGTGCATGCTGGGACCCGTAGTCCCCAAAGGCTCAAAAACTGAACGCTGGGAGCATACATGCTGGGACCTGCAGTTCCCAGGCCCACACTGAGTTCTAGGGAGCGGTGCATGCTGGGACCCGTAGTTCCCAGGCCCCACACACTCAGCGCGAGGGAGCAGTGCATGCTGGGACCCGTAGTTCCCAGGCCCCACACACTCAGCGCGAGGGAGCGGTGCATGCTGGGACCCGTAGTTCCCAGGCCCCACACACTCAGCGCGAGGGAGCAGTGCATGCTGGAACCCATAGTTCCCAGAGGCCCACACACACACTGAGCGTGAGGGAGCAGTGCATGCCGGGACTTCTAGTTCCCAGATCCCACACACAGAGCCTAAGGAGCAGTGCATGCTGGGACCCATAGTGCTCAGAGGCCCACACACACTGAGCGTGAGAGAGCAGTGCATGCTGGGACCTGTGCTTCCCAGGCCCCACACACTGAGCGCGAGGGAACAGTGCATGCTGGGACCTGTGGTTCCCAGGCCCCACACACTGAGCGCGAGGGAGCAGTGCATGCTGGAACCCATAGTTCCCAGAGGCCCCCACACACACTGAGCGCGAGGGAGCAGTGCATGCTGGGACCTGTGGTTCCCAGGCCCCACACACTGAGCGCGAGGGAACAGTGCATGCTGGGACCTGTGGTTCCCAGGCCCCACACACTGAGCGCGAGGGAGCAGTGCATGCTGGAACCCATAGTTCCCAGAGGCCCCCACACACACTGAGCGCGAGGGAGCAGTGCATGCTGGGACCTGTGGTTCCCAGGCCCCACACACTGAGCGCGAGGGAGCAGTGCATGCTGGGACCTGTGGTTCCCAGGCCCCACACACTGAGCGCGAGGGAGCAGTGCATGCTGGGACCTGTGGTTCCCAGGCCCCACACACTGAGCGCGAGGGAGCAGTGCATGCTGGGACCTGTGGTTCCCAGGCCCCACACACTGAGCGCGAGGGAACAGTGCATGCTGGGACCTGTGGTTCCCAGGCCCCTCACACTGAGCGCGAGGGAGCAGTGCATGCTGGGACCTGTGGTTCCCAGGCCCCACACACTGAGCGCGAGGGAGCAGTGCATGCTGGGACCTGTGCTTCCCAGGCCCCACACACTGAGCGCGAGGGAGCAGTGCATGCTGGGACCTGTGGTTCCCAGGCCCCTCACACTGAGCGCGAGGGAGCAGTGCATGCTGGGACCTGTGGTTCCCAGGCCCCACACACTGAGCGCGAGGGAGCAGTGCATGCTGGGACCTGTGGTTCCCAGGCCCCACACACTGAGCGCGAGGGAGCAGTGCATGCTGGGACCTGTGGTTCCCAGGCCCCACACACTGAGCGCGAGGGAGCAGTGCATGCTGGGACCTGTGGTTCCCAAGCCCCACACACTGAGCGCGAGGGAGCAGTGCATGCTGGGACCTGTGGTTCCCAGGCCCCACACACTGAGCGCGAGGGAGCAGTGCATGCTGGGACCCGTAGTTCCCCCACCACATCCCATCCAGCAACAGTTGTCTCCTGGAGCTGCTGCTGTGTGGCTCCAGGCCCTGGACTGTGTGGGCAGCACAAGGCCACAGATCTTACCAGCATGATGACTTGCTCTGTGCAGAGAGCTCCTGGCTGAGACGGCTCCCTGTCCGGGGGGGCATCGCTCGGGCGCCCCTGCTCCTCACTGCCCCCCACTGGATCCTCCGGTGCCGGGGGAGGTGGATTCTCCTCCTCTTCCATGGCTGCGGGAAGGTGAGCGAGGTCACCGGCTATCACCACCAGAAACACAGCCGCTGTGCCCAGACCGGCTCCCAGCCCCCCCCCCCCCCCCCCCGCTCTAACCACCAGACCCTACTCCCCTCCCAGAGCCGGGGAGAGAGCTCAGGAGTCCTGGCTCCCAGCCCCTCCCCATGCTGCGCTTGGGTCCTCTTCTAATGCCAGAATAAGGTATCCAAGGTTGGGGCATCGACATCCATCCTATAGCCAAGCCCCACCTCCTCAATTCCAACTCGCAGTCCCGGGGAAGGGCCAGCGCCCCCAGAGGGAAGGGCCATGTCCCCTTCCCCACGCCCGAGCCAGCCAGGTCCCCGCCCCATTGTCCCATCTTCCTTCTCCTTCCCTCATTGGCCTCCCAACTCCACCACCACGTTCATCTCTCCCCCCACTCCCACATTAATCCCAGCCCCTCCTGGTCACACACCCCCCCCCCCCACGCTGGCTGGTCCCACATTAACCCCTTCACCTCCACTGCTCCCACATCATCCCGCCCTCCATTCCGCCCTCCATTCCATTGCCACCACCCACAAACCTCTCCTCCCACACCCTTTGACCACGCCCACACTATATCCACTGCCACCTGTGCCCCTATAATCCCCTCCCCTATGCCATAGCTCCTCCCCCTTCTACATTCCATGCTGTATCCACCACACCAAGACTCCCTATAGGCCCTCCCCTCCTCTCCCCCTACATTGCACCATCCATTCACCCACCCACCACCCCATCTTCCCGTCCCCTTGCTATATCCACCCCCAAGGCCCCATATAACCCACTCCCCCACACTCTATCCACAACCACCATAACCCCTATTACCTCCTCCCCGACACTGTACCCCCTCCTTTCCTCCTGCACTACACCCCAACCCCCTACATACTCCCATATAACCCCCTCCCCCCACCCCTCCATTCCTGTCCCCCCACTATATCCACCCCCCACGCCATATAACCCCCTCCCCCCTTCCTGTCCCCCCATATCCACCCTCACCCCCATATAACCCCCTCCCCCACCCCTCCCTGTCCCCCACTATATCCACCCTCACCCCCATATAACCCCCTCCTCCACCCCTCCCTGTCCCCCACTATATCCACCCCCCACCCCATATAACCCCCTCCCCCACCCCTCCCTGTCCCCCACTATATCCACCCCCATATAACCCCCTCCCCCACCCCTCCCTGTCCCCCACTATATCCACCCCCCACCCCATATAACCCCCTCCCCCACCCCTCCGTCCCCCACTATATCCACCCCCCACCCCATATAACCCCCTCCCCCACCCCTCCCTGTCCCCCACTATATCCACCCCCCACCCCATATAACCCCCTCCCCCACCCCTCCGTCCCCCACTATATCCACCCCCCACCCCATATAACCCCCTCCCCCACCCCTCCCTGTCCCCCACTATATCCACCCCCCACCCCATATAACTCCCTCCCCCACCCCTCCCTGTCCCCCACTATATCCACCCCCCACCCCATACCAGCCCCCCTCCCCCACCCCTCCCTGTCCCCCACTATATCCACCCCCCACCCCATACCAGCCCCCCTCCCCCACCCCTCCCTGTCCCCCACTATATCCACCCCCCACCCTCATATAACCCCCTCCCCCACCCCTCCCTGTCCCCCACTATATCCACCCCCCACCCTCATATAACCCCCTCCCCCACCCCTCCCTGTCCCCCACTATATCCACCCCCCACCCCATATAACCCCCTCCCCCACCCCTCCCTTCCTGTCCCCCCATATCCACCCCCCCCCATACCAGCCCCCCTCCCCACAATCCTGCCCTTCCCCCCACTATTATCCACCCCTCCCCCCCGCCCGATCCCGCCCCGGTTACCTGCGCGCGGGCCCGGCCCCTCCCCTAGGACAATGGGCGCCGCTACCCCGGCCCGGCCGCCCCGGCCGCCGCCATCTTACCCCGCTCGGCTCCGGCTCGGCCGCTGCGGCGCCGCGGGGGCCGATGGGAGATGGAGTCCGCCGCCCCTGGCCTGGGGAGGGAGAGGAACTACCGCTCCCGGCATGCCCCGCTTCCCGCCCGCCGCCCAGGCCGCGACCCCGCCGCGCGGGGCATGCCGGGAGGTGGAGTCAGCACCCCCCACACCATGACTCAGGGGCCCGGCGCCTGCCTTTCCCATCAGGCTCCGCGGCCGCCCGCCGCGCGGGGCGCCATGGGAGCTTCCCTTCCCTCAGGGGGGGGACTACGTGTCCCAGAGTGCTCC
>JAVMKO010000176.1:0-39745 GCA_032164245.1 Sternotherus odoratus | reverse complement strand
TTGAAAGGTGATCAAAAAGGTGAAAAATGCTCATAAATTCAGAAAAGAATAAATCAAAAAATCTCCAATTTTTCAAAAACGATCCAAAAGGTGAAAAAAAATTCAGAAAAGGCTCAAAAAATAGAAAATATTTTGCAATTTTGAAAAATGATCAAAAAGTTGAAAAATGATGACGATTTCAGAAAAGGCTCAAAATAGCAAAAATAATTTGATCTTTTGAAAAGGGACCAAAAAGGTGAAAAATGGTCAAAATTGAGAATAGGCTCAAAAAAATAAAAATTTTTGAATTTCTGAAAAATGATCAAAAGGGTGAAAAATTGTCATGAATTCAGAAAAGGCTCAAAAAATCAAACAACTTTTGAATTTCTGAAAAATGATCTAAAAGGTTAAAAATGCTCAAGCATTCAGAAAAGGCTAATACAATCCAACAATTCTTGATATTTGGAAAAATTCTCAAAAATTCAGAAAAGGCTCAAAAAATCAAAAAAATTTTCAAATTTCTGAAAAATCTTCAAAAAGTTGCAAATGCTCAAAAACTAAGAAAAGGGTCAAAAAAATTAAAAAATTCTTGAATTTTTGAAAAATTATAGCAACGTTGAAAACTGTTCAAAATAAGAAAAAGTCTAAAAAAAATAAAAAAAAATTCGCTATTTTAAAAAATGGTCAAAAAGGTGCAAATGCTCAAAATTAAGAAGAGGGTCACAAAATAAAAAATTATCAAGTTTTTGAAAGGTGACCAAAAAGGTGAAAAATGCTCCAAAATTCAGAAAATATTCAATGCAATCCACATCAGCCTATCATTTTAATGGATTGCTGCACTTTTGGTAAAGATTCGTTTGTGAAAATTACTTTATTTGAGCAACTGTTACAGTTGGCCCAAACTGAGAATGCAATCCACATCATCATGTCATTTGAATGTACTTCTGAGCTTTTGGTAGAGATCCGTTCATGAAAAATTCTTTATATGAGCAACTTTTTCCCTATTATTGCTAGCGCTCTACTTAGAATGCAATCCACATCTACATGTAATTTGAATGTATAGCTGCGCTTTTGGTACAGATCCGTTCGTGAAAAATACTTTATGGTTTTTTTGTATGAGCAAGGTTCTCCCTCTTACTGCCAGCGCCGAACTGACAATGCAAGCCACATGTACATGGAATTTGAATGTCTTGCTGAGCTTTTGGAAGAGATCCGTTGGTGGAAAAATCTTCATATGAGCAACTTTTCCCCTATTACTGCTAGCACCAAAGTAACAATGCAATAACCTTCTACATGGAATTTGAATTTATTGCTGAGCTTTTGGTACAGATCCGTTTGTGAAAGTTACTTCATATGAGCAACTTTTTCCCTATTACAGCTAGCACCAAAGTGAGAATGCAATAAACATCTACATGGAATTTGAATGTATTACTGAGTTTTTGGTACAGATCCGTTCGTGAAAAATCCTTAAATGATCTTCTTCGCTATTACTGCTAGAGACAAACTGACATTGGAATCCATATAAGCATATCATTTTAATGTTTTGCTGTGCTTTTGGTAGAGATCCGTTCGTGTAAATTACTTTATATGAGCAACTTTTTCCCTATTATTGCTAGCGCTCTACTTAGAATGCAATCCACATCTACATGTAATTTGAATGTATAGCTGCGCTTTTGGTACAGATCCGTTCGTGAAAAATACTTTATGTTTTTTTTGTATGAGCAAGGTTCTCCCTCTTACTGCCAGCGCCGAACTGACAATGCAAGCCACATGTACATGGAATTTGAATGTCTTGCTGAGCTTTTGGAAGAGATCCGTTGGTGGAAAAATCTTCATATGAGCAACTTTTTCCCTATTACAGCTAGCACCAAAGTGAGAATGCAATAAACATCTACATGGACTTTGAATGTATTACTGAGTTTTTGTTACAGATCCGTTCGTGAAAAATCCTCAAATGATCAACTTCTTCACTATTACTGCTAGCGCCAAACTGACAACGGAATCCATATAAGCATATCATTTTAATGTTTTGCTTTGCATTTGGTACGATCGTGAAAACTTTATATGAGCAATGTTGTCCCTATTATGGTAGCGCTATAATTAGAATGCAATCCACATCTACATGTAATTTGAATTTATTGCTGAGCTTTTGCTACAGATTCGTTCGTGAAAAATACTTTATGTGAGCAACTTTTCCCCTACTACTGATAGCAGCAAAGTGACAATGCAATAAACTTGTACATGGAATTTGAATGTATTACTGAGCTTTTGGTAGAGATCCGTTCGTGACAAATTCTTAACTGAGGAACTTTTTCCCTATTACTGCTAGCGCCAAACTGACAATGCAATCCACATCAGCATATCATTTTAATGTATTCCTGCGCTTTTGGTACAGATCCGTTCTTGAAAAATTCTTTATAGGAGCATTTTCTCAATTTTTGATCTTTTGATCATTTTTAAAAAATTTCAAAGTATTTTCATTTTTTTTAGCCTTTTCTCAATTTTTGACCATATTTCACCGTTTCGATCATTTTTCAAGCATTTGAGAATTTTTGAATTTTTGAGCCTTTTTCTGAATTTTTGATAATTTCTCACCTATTTCATAATTTTTAAAAAATTCAAGAATTTTTTGAATTTTTGAGCCTTTTCTGAATTTTTGACCATATTTCACCGTTTTCATCATTTTTCAAAAATTTGAGAATTTTTTTCATTTTTGAGCCTTTTTTCTGAATTTTTGATCATTTCTCACCTCTTTCATAATTTTTCAAAAAAATCAAGAATTTTTTTCATTTTTGAGCCTTTTTCTGAATTTTTGATAATTTCTCACCTCTTTTATAATTTTTCAAAAAACCGAGATTTTTTTTTATTTTTTTGAGCCTTTTCTGAATTTTGGAGCATTTTTCACCTTTTTGACGATTTATGAAAAATTTGAGAATTTTTTGAGCCTTTATGAATTTTTGATCATTTCTCATCGTTTTGATAATTTCTCAAAAATTTGAAAATTTTTTTCATTTTTTTGAGCCTTTTCTGAATTTTGGAGCATTTTTCACTTTTTTTATCATTTTTCAAGAATTTGAGAATTTATTTGATTTTTTGAGCCTTTTCTGAATTTTGGATCATTTTTCACTTTTTTGGTCATTTTTCAATAGTTCGAGAATTTTTTGACTTTTTGAGCGTTTTCTGAATTTTTGAACATTTTTCATCTTTTTAGTCATTTTTCAAAAATTCGATTTTTTAAATTTTTTTTAGCCTTTTCTGAATTTTGGAGAAGTTTTCACTTTTTTGGTCATTTTTCAAAAATTCGAGAATTTTTTGACTTTTTGAGCCTTTTTCTGATTTTTTGATCATTCTCACCTATTTCATAATTTCTCACCTATTTCATAATTTTTAAAAAATTCAAGAATTTTTTGAATTTTTGAGCCTTTTCTGAATTTTTGACCATATTTCACCGTTTAGATCATTTTTCAAGCATTTGAGAATTTTTGAATTTTTGAGCCTTTTTCTGAATTTTTGATAATTTCTCACCTATTTCATAATTTTTAAAAAATTCAAGAATTTTTTGAATTTTTGAGCCTTTTCTGAATTTTTGACCATATTTCACCGTTTTCATCATTTTTCAAAAATTCGAGAATTTTTGACTTTTTGAGCCTTTTTCTGATTTTTTGATCATTTCTGAGCTTTTGTTTTATTTTTTTGAGCCTTTTCTGAATTTTGGAGCATTTTTCACCTTTTTGACGATTTATGAAAAATTTGAGAATTTTTTGAATTTTTGAGCCTTTATGAATTTTTGATCATTTCTCATCGTTTTGATAATTTCTCAAAAATTTGAAAATTTTTTTTAATTTTTTTGAGCCTTTTCTGAATTTTGGAGCATTTTTCACTTTTTTTTATCATTTTTCAAGAATTTGAGAATTTTTTTGATTTTTTTGAGCCTTTTCTGAATTTTGGATCATTTTTCACTTTTTTGGTCATTTTTCAATAGTTCGAGAATTTTTTGACTTTTTGAGCCTTTTTTCTGAATTTTTGAACATTTTTCACCTCTTTCATAATTTTTCAAAAAATCGAGAATTTTTTTCATTTTTGAGCTTTTTTCTGATTTTTTGATCATTTCTCACCTCTTTCATAATTTTTCAAGAAATCGAGAATTTTTTTCATTTCTGAGCCTTTTCTGAATTTTGGAGCATTTTTCACTTTTTTGGTCATTTTTCAAAAAATTTTTAAATTTTTTTTAGCCTTTTCTGAATTTTGGAGCATTTTTCACTTTTTTGGTAATTTTTCAAAAATTCGAGAATTTTTTGACTTTTTGAGCGTTTTCTGAATTTGTGACCATATTTCACCGTTTTGATCATTTTTCAAGAATTTCAGAATTTTTTTTGATTTTTTTGAGCCTTTTCTGTATTTTGAGAAATGCTGAAAAATGTCCAAAATAAGGAAAAATCTAAAAAAATAAAAAAATTAGTATTTTAAAAATGTCAAAAAGGTGCATAAGCTCAAAATTAAGAAAATGCCAAAAAATAAAAAATTATCAAGTTTTTGAAAGGTGATCAAAAAGGTGAAAAATTATCAAATATTCAGAAAATGTGCAAAATAAAAGATCAAATAGGTGAAAAATGGTCAAAATTCACAAAAGGCTCAAAAATATAAAATATTTCTATTTCCTGAAAAATTATCAAAAAGGTGAAAAATGCTCCAAAATTTAGAAAAGGCTCAAAAAATAAAAAATATTTTGTCGTTTTGAAAAATGATCAAAAAGTTGAAAAATGATGACGATTTCAGAAAAGGCTCAAAATAGCAAAAATAATTTGATCTTTTGAAAAGGGACCAAAAAGGTGAAAAATGGTCAAAATTCAGAATAGGCTCAAAAAATCAAACAACTTTTGAATTTCTGAAAAATGATCTAAAAGGTTAAAAATGCTCAAGCATTCAGAAAAGGCTAATACAATCCAACAATTCTTGATATTTGGAAAAATTCTCAAAAATTCAGAAAAGGCTCAAAAAATCAAAATTTTTTTCAAATTTCTGAAAAATCTTCAAAAAGTTGCAAATGCTCAAAAACTAAGAAAAGGGTAAAAAAAAATTAAAAAATTCTTGAATTTTTGAAAAATTATAGCAACGTTGAAAACTGTTCAAAATAAGAAAAAGTCTAAAAAAAATAAAAAAAATTCGCTATTTTAAAAAATGGTCAAAAAGGTGCAAATGCTCAAAATTAAGACGAGGGTCACAAAATAAAAAATTATCAAGTTTTTGAAAGGTGACCAAAAAGGTGAAAAATGCTCCAAAATTCAGAAAATATTCAATGCAATCCACATCAGCCTATCATTTTAATGGATTGCTGCACTTTTGGTAAAGATTCGTTTGTGAAAATTACTTTATTTGAGCAACTGTTACAGTTGGCCCAAACTGAGAATGCAATCCACATCATCATGTCATTTGAATGTACTTCTGAGCTTTTGGTAGAGATCCGTTCATGAAAAATTCTTTATATGAGCAACTTTTTCCCTATTATTGCTAGCGCTCTACTTAGAATGCAATCCACATCTACATGTAATTTGAATGTATAGCTGCGCTTTTGGTACAGATCCGTTCGTGAAAAATACTTTATGGTTTTTTTGTATGAGCAAGGTTCTCCCTCTTACTGCCAGCGCCGAACTGACAATGCAAGCCACATGTACATGGAATTTGAATGTCTTGCTGAGCTTTTGGAAGAGATCCGTTGGTGGAAAAATCTTCATATGAGCAACTTTTCCCCTATTACTGCTAGCACCAAAGTAACAATGCAATAAACTTCTACATGGAATTTGAATTTATTGCTGAGCTTTTGGTACAGATCCGTTTGTGAAAGTTACTTCATATGAGCAACTTTTTCCCTATTACAGCTAGCACCAAAGTGAGAATGCAATAAACATCTACATGGACTTTGAATGTATTACTGAGTTTTTGTTACAGATCCGTTCGTGAAAAATCCTCAAATGATCAACTTCTTCACTATTACTGCTAGAGACAAACTGACAACGGAATCCATATAAGCATATCATTTTAATGTTTTGCTTTGCATTTGGTACGATCGTGAAAACTTTATATGAGCAATGTTTTCCCTATTATGGTAGCGCTATAATTAGAATGCAATCCACATCTACATGTAATTTGAATTTATTGCTGAGCTTTTGCTACAGATTCGTTCGTGAAAAATACTTTATGTGAGCAACTTTTCCCCTACTACTGATAGCAGCAAAGTGACAATGCAATAAACTTGTACATGGAATTTGAATGTATTACTGAGCTTTTGGTAGAGATCCGTTCGTGACAAATTCTTAACTGAGGAACTTTTTCCCTATTACTGCTAGCGCCAAACTGACAATGCAATCCACATCAGCATATCATTTTAATGTATTCCTGCGCTTTTGGTACAGATCCGTTCTTGAAAAATTCTTTATAGGAGCATTTTCTCAATTTTTGATCTTTTGATCATTTTTAAAAAATTTCAAAGTATTTTCATTTTTTTTAGCCTTTTCTCAATTTTTGACCATATTTCACCGTTTCGATCATTTTTCAAGCATTTGAGAATTTTTGAATTTTTGAGCCTTTTTCTGAATTTTTGATAATTTCTCACCTATTTCATAATTTTTAAAAAATTCAAGAATTTTTTGAATTTTTGAGCCTTTTCTGAATTTTTGACCATATTTCACCATTTTCATCATTTTTCAAAAATTTGAGAATTTTTTTCATTTTTGAGCCTTTTTTCTGAATTTTTGATCATTTCTCACCTCTTTCATAATTTTTCAAAAAAATCAAGAATTTTTTTCATTTTTGAGCCTTTTTCTGAATTTTTGATAATTTCTCACCTCTTTTATAATTTTTCAAAAAACCGAGATTTTTTTTATTTTTTTGAGCCTTTTCTGAATTTTGGAGCATTTTTCACCTTTTTGACGATTTATGAAAAATTTGAGAATTTTTTGAGCCTTTATGAATTTTTGATCATTTCTCATCGTTTTGATAATTTCTCAAAAATTTGAAAATTTTTTTCATTTTTTTGAGCCTTTTCTGAATTTTGGAGCATTTTTCACTTTTTTTTATCATTTTTCAAGAATTTGAGAATTTTTTTGATTTTTTTGAGCCTTTTCTGAATTTTGGATCATTTTTCACTTTTTTGGTCATTTTTCAATAGTTCGAGAATTTTTTGACTTTTTGAGCGTTTTCTGAATTTTTGAACATTTTTCATCTTTTTAGTCATTTTTCAAAAATTCGATTTTTAAATTTTTTTTAGCCTTTTCTGAATTTTGGAGAAGTTTTCACTTTTTTGGTCATTTTTCAAAAATTCGAGAATTTTTTGACTTTTTGAGCCTTTTTCTGATTTTTTGATCATTCTCACCTATTTCATAATTTCTCACCTATTTCATAATTTTTAAAAAATTCAAGAATTTTTTGAATTTTTGAGCCTTTTCTGAATTTTTGACCATATTTCACCGTTTAGATCATTTTTCAAGCATTTGAGAATTTTTGAATTTTTGAGCCTTTTTCTGAATTTTTGATAATTTCTCACCTATTTCATAATTTTTAAAAAATTCAAGAATTTTTTGAATTTTTGAGCCTTTTCTGAATTTTTGACCATATTTCACCGTTTTCATAATTTTTCAAGAAATCGAGAATTTTTTTCATTTCTGAGCCTTTTCTGAATTTTGGATCATTTTTCAATTTTTTGGTCATTTTTCAAAAGTTCGAGAATTTTTTGACTTTTTGAGCGTTTTCTGAATTTTTGAACATTTTTCATCTTTTTAGTCATTTTTCAAAAATTCGATTTTTTTCATTTTTTTTAGCCTTTTCTGAATTTTGGAGAAGTTTTCACTTTTTTGGTCATTTTTCAAAAGTTCGAGAATTTTTTGACTTTTTGAGCGTTTTCTGAATTTGTGACCATATTTCACCGTTTTGATCATTTTTCAAGAATTTCAGAATTTTTTTGATTTTTTTGAGCCTTTTCTGTATTTTGAGAAATGCTGAAAAATGTCCAAAATAAGGAAAAATCTAAAAAAATAAAAAAAAATAGTATTTTAAAAATGTCAAAAAGGTGCATAAGCTCAAAATTAAGAAAATGCCAAAAAATAAAAAATTATCAAGTTTTTGAAAGGTGATCAAAAAGGTGAAAAATGCTCATAAATTCAGAAAAGAATAAATCAAAAAATCTCCAATTTTTCAAAAACGATCCAAAAGGTGAAAAAAAATTCAGAAAAGGCTCAAAAAATAGAAAATATTTTGCAATTTTGAAAAATGATCAAAAAGTTGAAAAATGATGACGATTTCAGAAAAGGCTCAAAATAGCAAAAATAATTTGATCTTTTGAAAAGGGACCAAAAAGGTGAAAAATGGTCAAAATTGAGAATAGGCTCAAAAAAATAAAAATTTTTGAATTTCTGAAAAATGATCAAAAGGGTGAAAAATTGTCATGAATTCAGAAAAGGCTCAAAAAATCAAACAACTTTTGAATTTCTGAAAAATGATCTAAAACGTTAAAAATGCTCAAGCATTCAGAAAAGGCTAATACAATCCAACAATTCTTGATATTTGGAAAAATTCTCAAAAATTCAGAAAAGGCTCAAAAAATCAAAAAATTTTTCAAATTTCTGAAAAATCTTCAAAAAGTTGCAAATGCTCAAAAACTAAGAAAAGGGTCAAAAAAAATTAAAAAATTCTTGAATTTTTGAAAAATTATACAACGTTGAAAACTGTTCAAAATAAGAAAAAGTCTAAAAAAAATAAAAAAAAATTCGCTATTTTAAAAAATGGTCAAAAAGGTGCAAATGCTCAAAATTAAGAAGAGGGTCACAAAATAAAAAATTATCAAGTTTTTGAAAGGTGACCAAAAAGGTGAAAAATGCTCCAAAATTCAGAAAATATTCAATGCAATCCACATCAGCCTATCATTTTAATGGATTGCTGCACTTTTGGTAAAGATTCGTTTGTGAAAATTACTTTATTTGAGCAACTGTTACAGTTGGCCCAAACTGAGAATGCAATCCACATCATCATGTCATTTGAATGTACTTCTGAGCTTTTGGTAGAGATCCGTTCATGAAAAATTCTTTATATGAGCAACTTTTTCCCTATTATTGCTAGCGCTCTACTTAGAATGCAATCCACATCTACATGTAATTTGAATGTATAGCTGCGCTTTTGGTACAGATCCGTTCGTGAAAAATACTTTATGGTTTTTTTGTATGAGCAAGGTTCTCCCTCTTACTGCCAGCGCCGAACTGACAATGCAAGCCACATGTACATGGAATTTGAATGTCTTGCTGAGCTTTTGGAAGAGATCCGTTGGTGGAAAAATCTTCATATGAGCAACTTTTCCCCTATTACTGCTAGCACCAAAGTAACAATGCAATAACCTTCTACATGGAATTTGAATTTATTGCTGAGCTTTTGGTACAGATCCGTTTGTGAAAGTTACTTCATATGAGCAACTTTTTCCCTATTACAGCTAGCACCAAAGTGAGAATGCAATAAACATCTACATGGAATTTGAATGTATTACTGAGTTTTTGGTACAGATCCGTTCGTGAAAAATCCTTAAATGATCTTCTTCGCTATTACTGCTAGAGACAAACTGACATTGGAATCCATATAAGCATATCATTTTAATGTTTTGCTGTGCTTTTGGTAGAGATCCGTTCGTGTAAATTACTTTATATGAGCAACTTTTTCCCTATTATTGCTAGCGCTCTACTTAGAATGCAATCCACATCTACATGTAATTTGAATGTATAGCTGCGCTTTTGGTACAGATCCGTTCGTGAAAAATACTTTATGGTTTTTTTGTATGAGCAAGGTTCTCCCTCTTACTGCCAGCGCCGAACTCACAATGCAAGCCACATGTACATGGAATTTGAATGTCTTGCTGAGCTTTTGGAAGAGATCCGTTGGTGGAAAAATCTTCATATGAGCAACTTTTTCCCTATTACAGCTAGCACCAAAGTGAGAATGCAATAAACATCTACATGGACTTTGAATGTATTACTGAGTTTTTGTTACAGATCCGTTCGTGAAAAATCCTCAAATGATCAACTTCTTCACTATTACTGCTAGCGCCAAACTGACAACGGAATCCATATAAGCATATCATTTTAATGTTTTGCTTTGCATTTGGTACGATCTTGAAAACTTTATATGAGCAATGTTTTCCCTATTATGGTAGCGCTATAATTAGAATGCAATCCACATCTACATGTAATTTGAATTTATTGCTGAGCTTTTGCTACAGATTCGTTCGTGAAAAATACTTTATGTGAGCAACTTTTCCCCTACTACTGATAGCAGCAAAGTGACAATGCAATAAACTTGTACATGGAATTTGAATGTATTACTGAGCTTTTGGTAGAGATCCGTTCGTGACAAATTCTTAACTGAGGAACTTTTTCCCTATTACTGCTAGCGCCAAACTGACAATGCAATCCACATCAGCATATCATTTTAATGTATTCCTGCGCTTTTGGTACAGATCCGTTCTTGAAAAATTCTTTATAGGAGCATTTTCTCAATTTTTGATCTTTTGATCATTTTTCAAAAATTTCAAAGTATTTTCATTTTTTTTAGCCTTTTCTCAATTTTTGACCATATTTCACCGTTTCGATCATTTTTCAAGCATTTGAGAATTTTTGAATTTTTGAGCCTTTTTCTGATTTTTTGATAATTTCTCACCTATTTCATAATTTTTAAAAAATTCAAGAATTTTTTGAATTTTTGAGCCTTTTCTGAATTTTTGACCATATTTCACCGTTTTCATCATTTTTCAAAAATTTGAGAATTTTTTTCATTTTTGAGCCTTTTTTCTGAATTTTTGATCATTTCTCACCTCTTTCATAATTTTTCAAAAAATCAAGAATTTTTTTCATTTTTGAGCCTTTTTCTGAATTTTTGATAATTTCTCACCTCTTTTATAATTTTTCAAAAAACCGAGATTTTTTTTTATTTTTTTGAGCCTTTTCTGAATTTTGGAGCATTTTTCACCTTTTTGACGATTTATGAAAAATTTGAGAATTTTTTGAGCCTTTATGAATTTTTGATCATTTCTCATCGTTTTGATAATTTCTCAAAAATTTGAAAATTTTTTTCATTTTTTTGAGCCTTTTCTGAATTTTGGAGCATTTTTCACTTTTTTTTATCATTTTTCAAGAATTTGAGAATTTTTTTGATTTTTTTGAGCCTTTTCTGAATTTTGGATCATTTTTCACTTTTTTGGTCATTTTTCAATAGTTCGAGAATTTTTTGACTTTTTGAGCGTTTTCTGAATTTTTGAACATTTTTCATCTTTTTAGTCATTTTTCAAAAATTCGATTTTTTAAATTTTTTTTAGCCTTTTCTGAATTTTGGAGAAGTTTTCAGTTTTTTGGTCATTTTTCAAAAATTCGAGAATTTTTTGACTTTTTGAGCCTTTTTCTGATTTTTTGATCATTCTCACCTATTTCATAATTTCTCACCTATTTCATAATTTTTAAAAAATTCAAGAATTTTTTGAATTTTTGAGCCTTTTCTGAATTTTTGACCATATTTCACCGTTTAGATCATTTTTCAAGCATTTGAGAATTTTTGAATTTTTGAGCCTTTTTCTGAATTTTTGATAATTTCTCACCTATTTCATAATTTTTAAAAAATTCAAGAATTTTTTGAATTTTTGAGCCTTTTCTGAATTTTTGACCATATTTCACCGTTTTCATCATTTTTCAAAAATTCGAGAATTTTTTTCATTTTTGAGCCTTTTTTCTGATTTTTTGATCATTTCTCACCTCTTTCATAATTTTTCAAGAAATCGAGAATTTTTTTCATTTCTGAGCCTTTTCTGAATTTTGGATCATTTTTCAATTTTTTGGTCATTTTTCAAAAGTTCGAGAATTTTTTGACTTTTTGAGCGTTTTCTGAATTTTTGAACATTTTTCATCTTTTTAGTCATTTTTCAAAAATTCGATTTTTTTCATTTTTTTTAGCCTTTTCTGAATTTTGGAGAAGTTTTCACTTTTTTGGTCATTTTTCAAAAGTTCGAGAATTTTTTGACTTTTTGAGCGTTTTCTGAATTTGTGACCATATTTCACCATTTTGATCATTTTTCAAGAATTTCAGAATTTTTTTGATTTTTTTGAGCCTTTTCTGTATTTTGAGAAATGCTGAAAAATGTCCAAAATAAGGAAAAATCTAAAAAAATAAAAAAAAATAGTATTTTAAAAATGTCAAAAAGGTGCATAAGCTCAAAATTAAGAAAATGCCAAAAAATAAAAAATTATCAAGTTTTTGAAAGGTGATCAAAAAGGTGAAAAATGCTCATAAATTCAGAAAAGAATAAATCAAAAAATCTCCAATTTTTCAAAAACGATCCAAAAGGTGAAAAAAAATTCAGAAAAGGCTCAAAAAATAGAAAATATTTTGCAATTTTGAAAAATGATCAAAAAGTTGAAAAATGATGACGATTTCAGAAAAGGCTCAAAATAGCAAAAATAATTTGATCTTTTGAAAAGGGACCAAAAAGGTGAAAAATGGTCAAAATTGAGAATAGGCTCAAAAAAATAAAAATTTTTGAATTTCTGAAAAATGATCAAAAGGGTGAAAAATTGTCATGAATTCAGAAAAGGCTCAAAAAATCAAACAACTTTTGAATTTCTGAAAAATGATCTAAAAGGTTAAAAATGCTCAAGCATTCAGAAAAGGCTAATACAATCCAACAATTCTTGATATTTGGAAAAATTCTCAAAAATTCAGAAAAGGCTCAAAAAATCAAAAAAATTTTCAAATTTCTGAAAAATCTTCAAAAAGTTGCAAATGCTCAAAAACTAAGAAAAGGGTCAAAAAAAATTAAAAAATTCTTGAATTTTTGAAAAATTATAGCAACGTTGAAAACTGTTCAAAATAAGAAAAAGTCTAAAAAAAATAAAAAAAAATTCGCTATTTTAAAAAATGGTCAAAAAGGTGCAAATGCTCAAAATTAAGAAGAGGGTCACAAAATAAAAAATTATCAAGTTTTTGAAAGGTGACCAAAAATGTGAAAAATGCTCCAAAATTCAGAAAATATTCAATGCAATCCACATCAGCCTATCATTTTAATGGATTGCTGCACTTTTGGTAAAGATTCGTTTGTGAAAATTACTTTATTTGAGCAACTGTTACAGTTGGCCCAAACTGAGAATGCAATCCACATCATCATGTCATTTGAATGTACTTCTGAGCTTTTGGTAGAGATCCGTTCATGAAAAATTCTTTATATGAGCAACTTTTTCCCTATTATTGCTAGCGCTCTACTTAGAATGCAATCCACATCTACATGTAATTTGAATGTATAGCTGCGCTTTTGGTACAGATCCGTTCGTGAAAAATACTTTATGGTTTTTTTGTATGAGCAAGGTTCTCCCTCTTACTGCCAGCGCCGAACTGACAATGCAAGCCACATGTACATGGAATTTGAATGTCTTGCTGAGCTTTTGGAAGAGATCCGTTGGTGGAAAAATCTTCATATGAGCAACTTTTCCCCTATTACTGCTAGCACCAAAGTAACAATGCAATAAACTTCTACATGGAATTTGAATTTATTGCTGAGCTTTTGGTACAGATCCGTTTGTGAAAGTTACTTCATATGAGCAACTTTTTCCCTATTACAGCTAGCACCAAAGTGAGAATGCAATAAACATCTACATGGAATTTGAATGTATTACTGAGTTTTTGGTACAGATCTGTTCGTGAAAAATCCTTAAATGATCAACTTCTTCGCTATTACTGCTAGAGACAAACTGACATTGGAATCCATATAAGCATATCATTTTAATGTTTTGCTGTGCTTTTGGTAGCGATCCGTTCGTGTAAATTACTTTATATGAGCAACTTTTTCCCTATTATTGCTAGCGCTCTACTTAGAATGCAATCCACATCTACATGTAATTTGAATGTATAGCTGCGCTTTTGGTACAGATCCGTTCGTGAAAAATACTTTATGTATTTTTTGTATGAGCAAGGTTCTCCCTCTTACTGCCAGCGCCGAACTGACAATGCAAGCCACATGTACATGCTGAGCTTTTGGAAGAGATCCGTTGGTGGAAAAATCTTCATATGAGCAACTTTTCCCCTATTACTGCTAGCACCAAAGTAACAATGCAATAACCTTCTACATGGAATTTGAATTTATTGCTGAGCTTTTGGTACAGATCCGTTTGTGAAAGTTACTTCATATGAGCAACTTTTTCCCTATTACAGCTAGCACCAAAGTGAGAAAGCAATAAACATCTACATGGAATTTGAATGTATTACTGAGTTTTTGGTACAGATCTGTTCGTGAAAAATCCTTAAATGATCAACTTCTTCGCTATTACTGCTAGAGACAAACTGACATTGGAATCCATATAAGCATATCATTTTAATGTTTTGCTGTGCTTTTGGTAGAGATCCGTTCGTGTAAATTACTTTATATGAGCAACTTTTTCCCTATTATTGCTAGCGCTCTACTTAGAATGCAATCCACATCTACATGTAATTTGAATGTATAGCTGCGCTTTTGGTACAGATCCGTTCGTGAAAAATACTTTATGTTTTTTTTGTATGAGCAAGGTTCTCCCTCTTACTGCCAGCGCCGAACTCACAATGCAAGCCACATGTACATGGAATTTGAATGTCTTGCTGAGCTTTTGGAAGAGATCCGTTGGTGGAAAAATCTTCATATGAGCAACTTTTTCCCTATTACAGCTAGCACCAAAGTGAGAATGCAATAAACATCTACATGGACTTTGAATGTATTACTGAGTTTTTGTTACAGATCCGTTCGTGAAAAATCCTCAAATGATCAACTTCTTCACTATTACTGCTAGCGCCAAACTGACAACGGAATCCATATAAGCATATCATTTTAATGTTTTGCTTTGCATTTGGTACGATCTTGAAAACTTTATATGAGCAATGTTTTCCCTATTATGGTAGCGCTATAATTAGAATGCAATCCACATCTACATGTAATTTGAATTTATTGCTGAGCTTTTGCTACAGATTCGTTCGTGAAAAATACTTTATGTGAGCAACTTTTCCCCTACTACTGATAGCAGCAAAGTGACAATGCTATCAGTACATGGAATTTGAATGTATTACTGAGCTTTTGGTAGAGATCCGTTCGTGACAAATTCTTAACTGAGGAACTTTTTCCCTATTACTGCTAGCGCCTAACTGACAATGCAATCCACATCAGCATATCATTTTAATGTATTCCTGCGCTTTTGGTACAGATCCGTTCTTGAAAAATTCTTTATAGGAGCATTTTCTCAATTTTTGATCTTTTGATCATTTTTAAAAAATTTCAAAGTATTTTCATTTTTTTAGCCTTTTCTGAATTTTTGACCATATTTCACCGTTTCGATCATTTTTCAAGCATTTGAGAATTTTTGAATTTTTGAGCCTTTTTCTGAATTTTTGATAATTTCTCACCTATTTCATAATTTTTAAAAAATTCAAGAATTTTTTGAATTTTTGAGCCTTTTCTGAATTTTTGACCATATTTCACCGTTTTCATCATTTTTCAAAAATTTGAGAATTTTTTTCATTTTTGAGCCTTTTTTCTGAATTTTTGATCATTTCTCAACTCTTTCATAATTTTTCAAAAAATCAAGAATTTTTTTCATTTTTGAGCCTTTTTCTGAATTTTTGATAATTTCTCACCTCTTTTATAATTTTTCAAAAAACCGAGATTTTTTTTTATTTTTTTGAGCCTTTTCTGAATTTTGGAGCATTTTTCACCTTTTTGACGATTTATGAAAAATTTGAGAATTTTTTGAATTTTTGAGCCTTTATGAATTTTTGATCATTTCTCATCGTTTTGATAATTTCTCAAAAATTTGAAAATTTTTTTCATTTTTTTGAGCCTTTTCTGAATTTTGGAGCATTTTTCACTTTTTTTTATCATTTTTCAAGAATTTGAGAATTTTTTTGATTTTTTTTGAGCCTTTTCTGAATTTTGGATCATTTTTCACTTTTTTGGTCATTTTTCAATAGTTCGAGAATTTTTTGACTTTTTGAGCCTTTTTCTGAATTTTTGAACATTTTTCACCTCTTTCATAATTTTTCAAAAAATCGAGAATTTTTTTCATTTTTGAGCTTTTTTCTGATTTTTTGATCATTTCTCACCTCTTTCATAATTTTTCAAGAAATCGAGAATTTTTTTCATTTCTGAGCCTTTTCTGAATTTTGGAGCATTTTTCACTTTTTTGGTCATTTTTCAAAAATTTGAGAAGTTTTTTCATTTTTTTTAGCCTTTTCTGAATTTTGGAGCATTTTTCACTTTTTTGGTAATTTTTCAAAAATTCGAGAATTTTTTGACTTTTTGAGCGTTTTCTGAATTTGTGACCATATTTCACCGTTTTGATCATTTTTCAAGAATTTCAGAATTTTTTTTGATTTTTTTGAGCCTTTTCTGTATTTTGAGAAATGCTGAAAAATGTCCAAAATAAGGAAAAATCTAAAAAAATAAAAAAATTAGTATTTTAAAAATGTCAAAAAGGTGCATAAGCTCAAAATTAAGAAAATGCCAAAAAATAAAAAATTATCAAGTTTTTGAAAGGTGATCAAAAAGGTGAAAAATTATCAAATATTCAGAAAATGTGCAAAATAAAAGATCAAATAGGTGAAAAATGGTCAAAATTCACAAAAGGCTCAAAAATATAAAATATTTCTATTTCCTGAAAAATTATCAAAAAGGTGAAAAATGCTCCAAAATTTAGAAAAGGCTCAAAAAATAAAAAATATTTTGTCGTTTTGAAAAATGATCAAAAAGTTGAAAAATGATGACGATTTCAGAAAAGGCTCAAAATAGCAAAAATAATTTGATCTTTTGAAAAGGGACCAAAAAGGTGAAAAATGGTCAAAATTCAGAATAGGCTCAAAAAATCAAACAACTTTTGAATTTCTGAAAAATGATCTAAAAGGTTAAAAATGCTCAAGCATTCAGAAAAGGCTAATACAATCCAACAATTCTTGATATTTGGAAAAATTCTCAAAAATTCAGAAAAGGCTCAAAAAATCAAAAAAAATGTCAAATTTCTGAAAAATCTTCAAAAAGTTGCAAATGCTCAAAAACTAAGAAAAGGGTCAAAAAAAATTAAAAAATTCTTGAATTTTTGAAAAATTATAGCAACGTTGAAAACTGTTCAAAATAAGAAAAAGTCTAAAAAAAATAAAAAAAAATTCGCTATTTTAAAAAATGGTCAAAAAGGTGCAAATGCTCAAAATTAAGAAGAGGGTCACAAAATAAAAAATTATCAAGTTTTTGAAAGGTGACCAAAAAGGTGAAAAATGCTCCAAAATTCAGAAAATATTCAATGCAATCCACATCAGCCTATCATTTTAATGGATTGCTGCACTTTTGGTAAAGATTCGTTTGTGAAAATTACTTTATTTGAGCAACTGTTACAGTTGGCCCAAACTGAGAATGCAATCCACATCATCATGTCATTTGAATGTACTTCTGAGCTTTTGGTAGAGATCCGTTCATGAAAAATTCTTTATATGAGCAACTTTTTCCCTATTATTGCTAGCGCTCTACTTAGAATGCAATCCACATCTACATGTAATTTGAATGTATAGCTGCGCTTTTGGTACAGATCCGTTCGTGAAAAATACTTTATGTATTTTTTGTATGAGCAAGGTTCTCCCTCTTACTGCCAGCGCCGAACTGACAATGCAAGCCACATGTACATGGAATTTGAATGTCTTGCTGAGCTTTTGGAAGAGATCCGTTGGTGGAAAAATCTTCATATGAGCAACTTTTTCCCTATTACAGCTAGCACCAAAGTGAGAATGCAATAAACATCTACATGGACTTTGAATGTATTACTGAGTTTTTGTTACAGATCCGTTCGTGAAAAATCCTCAAATGATCAACGTCTTCACTATTACTGCTAGAGACAAACTGACAACGGAATCCATATAAGCATATCATTTTAATGTTTTGCTTTGCATTTGGTACGATCGTGAAAACTTTATATGAGCAATGTTTTCCCTATTATGGTAGCGCTATAATTAGAATGCAATCCACATCTACATGTAATTTGAATTTATTGCTGAGCTTTTGCTACAGATTCGTTCGTGAAAAATACTTTATGTGAGCAACTTTTCCCCTACTACTGATAGCAGCAAAGTGACAATGCAATAAACTTGTACATGGAATTTGAATGTATTACTGAGCTTTTGGTAGAGATCCGTTCGTGACAAATTCTTAACTGAGGAACTTTTTCCCTATTACTGCTAGCGCCAAACTGACAATGCAATCCACATCAGCATATCATTTTAATGTATTCCTGCGCTTTTGGTACAGATCCGTTCTTGAAAAATTCTTTATAGGAGCATTTTCTCAATTTTTGATCTTTTGATCATTTTTTAAAAATTTCAAAGTATTTTCATTTTTTTTAGCCTTTTCTCAATTTTTGACCATATTTCACCGTTTCGATCATTTTTCAAGCATTTGAGAATTTTTGAATTTTTGAGCCTTTTTCTGAATTTTTGATAATTTGTCACCTATTTCATAATTTTTAAAAAATTCAAGAATTTTTTGAATTTTTGAGCCTTTTCTGAATTTTTGACCATATTTCACCGTTTTCATCATTTTTCAAAAATTTGAGAATTTTTTTCATTTTTGAGCCTTTTTTCTGAATTTTTGATCATTTCTCACCTCTTTTATAATTTTTCAAAAAACCGAGATTTTTTTTTATTTTTTTGAGCCTTTTCTGAATTTTGGAGAAGTTTTCACTTTTTTGGTCATTTTTCAAAAGTTCGAGAATTTTTTGACTTTTTGAGCGTTTTCTGAATTTGTGACCATATTTCACCATTTTGATCATTTTTCAAGAATTTCAGAATTTTTTTGATTTTTTTGAGCCTTTTCTGTATTTTGAGAAATGCTGAAAAATGTCCAAAATAAGGAAAAATCTAAAAAAATAAAAAAAAATAGTATTTTAAAAATGTCAAAAAGGTGCATAAGCTCAAAATTAAGAAAATGCCAAAAAATAAAAAATTATCAAGTTTTTGAAAGGTGATCAAAAAGGTGAAAAATGCTCATAAATTCAGAAAAGAATAAATCAAAAAATCTCCAATTTTTCAAAAACGATCCAAAAGGTGAAAAAAAATTCAGAAAAGGCTCAAAAAATAGAAAATATTTTGCAATTTTGAAAAATGATCAAAAAGTTGAAAAATGATGACGATTTCAGAAAAGGCTCAAAATAGCAAAAATAATTTGATCTTTTGAAAAGGGACCAAAAAGGTGAAAAATGGTCAAAATTGAGAATAGGCTCAAAAAAATAAAAATTTTTGAATTTCTGAAAAATGATCAAAAGGGTGAAAAATTGTCATGAATTCAGAAAAGGCTCAAAAAATCAAACAACTTTTGAATTTCTGAAAAATGATCTAAAAGGTTAAAAATGCTCAAGCATTCAGAAAAGGCTAATACAATCCAACAATTCTTGATATTTGGAAAAATTCTCAAAAATTCAGAAAAGGCTCAAAAAATCAAAAAATTTTTCAAATTTCTGAAAAATCTTCAAAAAGTTGCAAATGCTCAAAAACTAAGAAAAGGGTCAAAAAAAATTAAAAAATTCTTGAATTTTTGAAAAATTATAGCAACGTTGAAAACTGTTCAAAATAAGAAAAAGTCTAAAAAAAATAAAAAAAAATTCGCTATTTTAAAAAATGGTCAAAAAGGTGCAAATGCTCAAAATTAAGAAGAGGGTCACAAAATAAAAAATTATCAAGTTTTTGAAAGGTGACCAAAAATGTGAAAAATGCTCCAAAATTCAGAAAATATTCAATGCAATCCACATCAGCCTATCATTTTAATGGATTGCTGCACTTTTGGTAAAGATTCGTTTGTGAAAATTACTTTATTTGAGCAACTGTTACAGTTGGCCCAAACTGAGAATGCAATCCACATCATCATGTCATTTGAATGTACTTCTGAGCTTTTGGTAGAGATCCGTTCATGAAAAATTCTTTATATGAGCAACTTTTTCCCTATTATTGCTAGCGCTCTACTTAGAATGCAATCCACATCTACATGTAATTTGAATGTATAGCTGCGCTTTTGGTACAGATCCGTTCGTGAAAAATACTTTATGTATTTTTTGTATGAGCAAGGTTCTCCCTCTTACTGCCAGCGCCGAACTGACAATGCAAGCCACATGTACATGGAATTTGAATGTCTTGCTGAGCTTTTGGAAGAGATCCGTTGGTGGAAAAATCTTCATATGAGCAACTTTTCCCCTATTACTGCTAGCACCAAAGTAACAATGCAATAAACTTCTACATGGAATTTGAATTTATTGCTGAGCTTTTGGTACAGATCCGTTTGTGAAAGTTACTTCATATGAGCAACTTTTTCCCTATTACAGCTAGCACCAAAGTGAGAATGCAATAAACATCTACATGGAATTTGAATGTATTACTGAGTTTTTGGTACAGATCTGTTCGTGAAAAATCCTTAAATGATCAACTTCTTCGCTATTACTGCTAGAGACAAACTGACATTGGAATCCATATAAGCATATCATTTTAATGTTTTGCTGTGCTTTTGGTAGCGATCCGTTCGTGTAAATTACTTTATATGAGCAACTTTTTCCCTATTATTGCTAGCGCTCTACTTAGAATGCAATCCACATCTACATGTAATTTGAATGTATAGCTGCGCTTTTGGTACAGATCCGTTCGTGAAAAATACTTTATGTATTTTTTGTATGAGCAAGGTTCTCCCTCTTACTGCCAGCGCCGAACTGACAATGCAAGCCACATGTACATGGAATTTGAATGTCTTGCTGAGCTTTTGGAAGAGATCCGTTGGTGGAAAAATCTTCATATGAGCAACTTTTCCCCTATTACTGCTAGCACCAAAGTAACAATGCAATAACCTTCTACATGGAATTTGAATTTATTGCTGAGCTTTTGGTACAGATCCGTTTGTGAAAGTTACTTCATATGAGCAACTTTTTCCCTATTACAGCTAGCACCAAAGTGAGAAAGCAATAAACATCTACATGGAATTTGAATGTATTACTGAGTTTTTGGTACAGATCTGTTCGTGAAAAATCCTTAAATGATCAACTTCTTCGCTATTACTGCTAGAGACAAACTGACATTGGAATCCATATAAGCATATCATTTTAATGTTTTGCTGTGCTTTTGGTAGAGATCCGTTCGTGTAAATTACTTTATATGAGCAACTTTTTCCCTATTATTGCTAGCGCTCTACTTAGAATGCAATCCACATCTACATGTAATTTGAATGTATAGCTGCGCTTTTGGTACAGATCCGTTCGTGAAAAATACTTTATGTTTTTTTTGTATGAGCAAGGTTCTCCCTCTTACTGCCAGCGCCGAACTCACAATGCAAGCCACATGTACATGGAATTTGAATGTCTTGCTGAGCTTTTGGAAGAGATCCGTTGGTGGAAAAATCTTCATATGAGCAACTTTTTCCCTATTACAGCTAGCACCAAAGTGAGAATGCAATAAACATCTACATGGACTTTGAATGTATTACTGAGTTTTTGTTACAGATCCGTTCGTGAAAAATCCTCAAATGATCAACTTCTTCACTATTACTGCTAGCGCCAAACTGACAACGGAATCCATATAAGCATATCATTTTAATGTTTTGCTTTGCATTTGGTACGATCTTGAAAACTTTATATGAGCAATGTTTTCCCTATTATGGTAGCGCTATAATTAGAATGCAATCCACATCTACATGTAATTTGAATTTATTGCTGAGCTTTTGCTACAGATTCGTTCGTGAAAAATACTTTATGTGAGCAACTTTTCCCCTACTACTGATAGCAGCAAAGTGACAATGCAATAAACTTGTACATGGAATTTGAATGTATTACTGAGCTTTTGGTAGAGATCCGTTCGTGACAAATTCTTAACTGAGGAACTTTTTCCCTATTACTGCTAGCGCCTAACTGACAATGCAATCCACATCAGCATATCATTTTAATGTATTCCTGCGCTTTTGGTACAGATCCGTTCTTGAAAAATTCTTTATAGGAGCATTTTCTCAATTTTTGATCTTTTGATCATTTTTAAAAAATTTCAAAGTATTTTCATTTTTTTAGCCTTTTCTGAATTTTTGACCATATTTCACCGTTTCGATCATTTTTCAAGCATTTGAGAATTTTTGAATTTTTGAGCCTTTTTCTGAATTTTTGATAATTTCTCACCTATTTCATAATTTTTAAAAAATTCAAGAATTTTTTGAATTTTTGAGCCTTTTCTGAATTTTTGACCATATTTCACCGTTTTCATCATTTTTCAAAAATTTGAGAATTTTTTTCATTTTTGAGCCTTTTTTCTGAATTTTTGATCATTTCTCAACTCTTTCATAATTTTTCAAAAAATCAAGAATTTTTTTCATTTTTGAGCCTTTTTCTGAATTTTTGATAATTTCTCACCTCTTTTATAATTTTTCAAAAAACCGAGATTTTTTTTTATTTTTTTGAGCCTTTTCTGAATTTTGGAGCATTTTTCACCTTTTTGACGATTTATGAAAAATTTGAGAATTTTTTGAATTTTTGAGCCTTTATGAATTTTTGATCATTTCTCATCGTTTTGATAATTTCTCAAAAATTTGAAAATTTTTTTCATTTTTTTGAGCCTTTTCTGAATTTTGGAGCATTTTTCACTTTTTTTTATCATTTTTCAAGAATTTGAGAATTTTTTTGATTTTTTTTGAGCCTTTTCTGAATTTTGGATCATTTTTCACTTTTTTGGTCATTTTTCAATAGTTCGAGAATTTTTTGACTTTTTGAGCCTTTTTCTGAATTTTTGAACATTTTTCACCTCTTTCATAATTTTTCAAAAAATCGAGAATTTTTTTCATTTTTGAGCTTTTTTCTGATTTTTTGATCATTTCTCACCTCTTTCATAATTTTTCAAGAAATCGAGAATTTTTTTCATTTCTGAGCCTTTTCTGAATTTTGGAGCATTTTTCACTTTTTTGGTCATTTTTCAAAAATTTGAGAAGTTTTTTCATTTTTTTTAGCCTTTTCTGAATTTTGGAGCATTTTTCACTTTTTTGGTAATTTTTCAAAAATTCGAGAATTTTTTGACTTTTTGAGCGTTTTCTGAATTTGTGACCATATTTCACCGTTTTGATCATTTTTCAAGAATTTCAGAATTTTTTTTGATTTTTTTGAGCCTTTTCTGTATTTTGAGAAATGCTGAAAAATGTCCAAAATAAGGAAAAATCTAAAAAAATAAAAAAATTAGTATTTTAAAAATGTCAAAAAGGTGCATAAGCTCAAAATTAAGAAAATGCCAAAAAATAAAAAATTATCAAGTTTTTGAAAGGTGATCAAAAAGGTGAAAAATTATCAAATATTCAGAAAATGTGCAAAATAAAAGATCAAATAGGTGAAAAATGGTCAAAATTCACAAAAGGCTCAAAAATATAAAATATTTCTATTTCCTGAAAAATTATCAAAAAGGTGAAAAATGCTCCAAAATTTAGAAAAGGCTCAAAAAATAAAAAATATTTTGTCGTTTTGAAAAATGATCAAAAAGTTGAAAAATGATGACGATTTCAGAAAAGGCTCAAAATAGCAAAAATAATTTGATCTTTTGAAAAGGGACCAAAAAGGTGAAAAATGGTCAAAATTCAGAATAGGCTCAAAAAATCAAACAACTTTTGAATTTCTGAAAAATGATCTAAAAGGTTAAAAATGCTCAAGCATTCAGAAAAGGCTAATACAATCCAACAATTCTTGATATTTGGAAAAATTCTCAAAAATTCAGAAAAGGCTCAAAAAATCAAAAAAAATTTCAAATTTCTGAAAAATCTTCAAAAAGTTGCAAATGCTCAAAAACTAAGAAAAGGGTCAAAAAAAATTAAAAAATTCTTGAATTTTTGAAAAATTATAGCAACGTTGAAAACTGTTCAAAATAAGAAAAAGTCTAAAAAAAATAAAAAAAAATTCGCTATTTAAAAAATGGTCAAAAAGGTGCAAATGCTCAAAATTAAGAAGAGGGTCACAAAATAAAAAATTATCAAGTTTTTGAAAGGTGACCAAAAAGGTGAAAAATGCTCCAAAATTCAGAAAATATTCAATGCAATCCACATCAGCCTATCATTTTAATGGATTGCTGCACTTTTGGTAAAGATTCGTTTGTGAAAATTACTTTATTTGAGCAACTGTTACAGTTGGCCCAAACTGAGAATGCAATCCACATCATCATGTCATTTGAATGTACTTCTGAGCTTTTGGTAGAGATCCGTTCATGAAAAATTCTTTATATGAGCAACTTTTTCCCTATTATTGCTAGCGCTCTACTTAGAATGCAATCCACATCTACATGTAATTTGAATGTATAGCTGCGCTTTTGGTACAGATCCGTTCGTGAAAAATACTTTATGTATTTTTTGTATGAGCAAGGTTCTCCCTCTTACTGCCAGCGCCGAACTGACAATGCAAGCCACATGTACATGGAATTTGAATGTCTTGCTGAGCTTTTGGAAGAGATCCGTTGGTGGAAAAATCTTCATATGAGCAACTTTTTCCCTATTACAGCTAGCACCAAAGTGAGAATGCAATAAACATCTACATGGACTTTGAATGTATTACTGAGTTTTTGTTACAGATCCGTTCGTGAAAAATCCTCAAATGATCAACGTCTTCACTATTACTGCTAGAGACAAACTGACAACGGAATCCATATAAGCATATCATTTTAATGTTTTGCTTTGCATTTGGTACGATCGTGAAAACTTTATATGAGCAATGTTTTCCCTATTATGGTAGCGCTATAATTAGAATGCAATCCACATCTACATGTAATTTGAATTTATTGCTGAGCTTTTGCTACAGATTCGTTCGTGAAAAATACTTTATGTGAGCAACTTTTCCCCTACTACTGATAGCAGCAAAGTGACAATGCAATAAACTTGTACATGGAATTTGAATGTATTACTGAGCTTTTGGTAGAGATCCGTTCGTGACAAATTCTTAACTGAGGAACTTTTTCCCTATTACTGCTAGCGCCAAACTGACAATGCAATCCACATCAGCATATCATTTTAATGTATTCCTGCGCTTTTGGTACAGATCCGTTCTTGAAAAATTCTTTATAGGAGCATTTTCTCAATTTTTGATCTTTTGATCATTTTTTAAAAATTTCAAAGTATTTTCATTTTTTTTAGCCTTTTCTCAATTTTTGACCATATTTCACCGTTTCGATCATTTTTCAAGCATTTGAGAATTTTTGAATTTTTGAGCCTTTTTCTGAATTTTGATAATTTGTCACCTATTTCATAATTTTTAAAAAATTCAAGAATTTTTTGAATTTTTGAGCCTTTTCTGAATTTTTGACCATATTTCACCGTTTTCATCATTTTTTCAAAATTTGAGAATTTTTTTCATTTTTGAGCCTTTTTTCTGAATTTTTGATCATTTCTCACCTCTTTTATAATTTTCAAAAAACCGAGATTTTTTTTTATTTTTTTGAGCCTTTTCTGAATTTTGGAGCATTTTTCACCTTTTTGACGATTTATGAAAAATTTGAGAATTTTTTGAATTTTTGAGCCTTTATGAATTTTTGATCATTTCTCATCGTTTTGATAATTTCTCAAAAATTGAAAATTTTTTTCATTTTTTTGAGCCTTTTCTGAATTTAGGAGCATTTTTCACTTTTTTTATCATTTTTCAAGAATTTGAGAATTTTTTTGATTTTTTTTGAGCCTTTTCTGAATTTTGGATCATTTTTCACTTTTTTGGTCATTTTTCAATAGTTCGAGAATTTTTGACTTTTTGAGCGTTTTCTGAATTTTTGAACATTTTTCATCTTTTTAGTCATTTTTCAAAAATTCGATTTTTTAAATTTTTTTTAGCCTTTTCTGAATTTTGGAGAAGTTTTCACTTTTTTGGTCATTTTTCAAAAATTCGAGAATTTTTTGACTTTTTGAGCCTTTTTCTGAATTTTTGAACATTTTTCACCTCTTTCATAATTTTTCAAAAAATCGAGAATTTTTTTCATTTTTGAGCTTTTTTCTGATTTTTTGATCATTTCTCACCTCTTTCATAATTTTTCAAGAAATCGAGAATTTTTTTCATTTCTGAGCCTTTTCTGAATTTTGGAGCATTTTTCACTTTTTTGGTCATTTTTCAAAAATTTGAGAAGTTTTTTCATTTTTTTTAGCCTTTTCTGAATTTTGGAGCATTTTTCACTTTTTTGGTAATTTTTCAAAAATTCGAGAATTTTTTGACTTTTTGAGCGTTTTCTGAATTTGTGACCATATTTCACCGTTTTGATCATTTTTCAAGAATTTCAGAATTTTTTTTGATTTTTTTGAGCCTTTTCTGTATTTTGAGAAATGCTGAAAAATGTCCAAAATAAGGAAAAATCTAAAAAAATAAAAAAATTAGTATTTTAAAAATGTCAAAAAGGTGCATAAGCTCAAAATTAAGAAAATGCCAAAAAAATAAAAAATTATCAAGTTTTTGAAAGGTGATCAAAAAGGTGAAAAATTATCAAATATTCAGAAAATGTGCAAAATAAAAGATCAAATAGGTGAAAAATGGTCAAAATTCACAAAAGGCTCAAAAATATAAAATATTTCTATTTCCTGAAAAATTATCAAAAAGGTGAAAAATGCTCCAAAATTTAGAAAAGGCTCAAAAAATAAAAAATATTTTGTCGTTTTGAAAAATGATCAAAAAGTTGAAAAATGATGACGATTTCAGAAAAGGCTCAAAATAGCAAAAATAATTTGATCTTTTGAAAAGGGACCAAAAAGGTGAAAAATGGTCAAAATTCAGAAAAGGCTCAAAAAATCAAACAACTTTTGAATTTCTGAAAAATGATCTAAAAGGTTAAAAATGCTCAAGCATTCAGAAAAGGCTAATACAATCCAACAATTCTTGATATTTGGAAAAATTCTCAAAAATTCAGAAAAGGCTCAAAAAATCAAAAAAAATTTCAAATTTCTGAAAAATCTTCAAAAAGTTGCAAATGCTCAAAAACTAAGAAAAGGGTCAAAAAAAATTAAAAAATTCTTGAATTTTTGAAAAATTATAGCAACGTTGAAAACTGTTCAAAATAAGAAAAAGTCTAAAAAAAATAAAAAAAAATTCGCTATTTTAAAAAATGGTCAAAAAGGTGCAAATGCTCAAAATTAAGAAGAGGGTCACAAAATAAAAAATTATCAAGTTTTTGAAAGGTGACCAAAAAGGTGAAAAATGCTCCAAAATTCAGAAAATATTCAATGCAATCCACATCAGCCTATCATTTTAATGGATTGCTGCACTTTTGGTAAAGATTCGTTTGTGAAAATTACTTTATTTGAGCAACTGTTACAGTTGGCCCAAACTGAGAATGCAATCCACATCATCATGTCATTTGAATGTACTTCTGAGCTTTTGGTAGAGATCCGTTCATGAAAAATTCTTTATATGAGCAACTTTTTCCCTATTATTGCTAGCGCTCTACTTAGAATGCAATCCACATCTACATGTAATTTGAATGTATAGCTGCGCTTTTGGTACAGATCCGTTCGTGAAAAATACTTTATGTATTTTTTGTATGAGCAAGGTTCTCCCTCTTACTGCCAGCGCCGAACTCACAATGCAAGCCACATGTACATGGAATTTGAATGTCTTGCTGAGCTTTTGGAAGAGATCCGTTGGTGGAAAAATCTTCATATGAGCAACTTTTTCCCTATTACAGCTAGCACCAAAGTGAGAATGCAATAAACATCTACATGGACTTTGAATGTATTACTGAGTTTTTGTTACAGATCCGTTCGTGAAAAATCCTCAAATGATCAACGTCTTCACTATTACTGCTAGAGACAAACTGACAACGGAATCCATATAAGCATATCATTTTAATGTTTTGCTTTGCATTTGGTACGATCGTGAAAACTTTATATGAGCAATGTTTTCCCTATTATGGTAGCGCTATAATTAGAATGCAATCCACATCTACATGTAATTTGAATTTATTGCTGAGCTTTTGCTACAGATTCGTTCGTGAAAAATACTTTATGTGAGCAACTTTTCCCCTACTACTGATAGCAGCAAAGTGACAATGCAATAAACTTGTACATGGAATTTGAATGTATTACTGAGCTTTTGGTAGAGATCCGTTCGTGACAAATTCTTAACTGAGGAACTTTTTCCCTATTACTGCTAGCGCCAAACTGACAATGCAATCCACATCAGCATATCATTTTAATGTATTCCTGCGCTTTTGGTACAGATCCGTTCTTGAAAAATTCTTTATAGGAGCATTTTCTCAATTTTTGATCTTTTGATCATTTTTAAAAATTTCAAAGTATTTTCATTTTTTTTAGCCTTTTCTCAATTTTTGACCATATTTCACCGTTTCGATCATTTTTCAAGCATTTGAGAATTTTTGAATTTTTGAGCCTTTTTCTGAATTTTTGATAATTTGTCACCTATTTCATAATTTTTAAAAAATTCAAGAATTTTTTGAATTTTTGAGCCTTTTCTGAATTTTTGACCATATTTCACCGTTTTCATCATTTTTCAAAAATTTGAGAATTTTTTTCATTTTTGAGCCTTTTTTCTGAATTTTTGATCATTTCTCACCTCTTTTATAATTTTTCAAAAAACCGAGATTTTTTTTTATTTTTTTGAGCCTTTTCTGAATTTTGGAGCATTTTTCACCTTTTTGACGATTTATGAAAAATTTGAGAATTTTTTGAATTTTTGAGCCTTTATGAATTTTTGATCATTTCTCATCGTTTTGATAATTTCTCAAAAATTTGAAAATTTTTTTCATTTTTTTGAGCCTTTTCTGAATTTAGGAGCATTTTTCACTTTTTTTATCATTTTCAAGAATTTGAGAATTTTTTTGATTTTTTTGAGCCTTTTCTGAATTTTGGATCATTTTTCACTTTTTTGGTCATTTTTCAATAGTTCGAGAATTTTTTGACTTTTTGAGCGTTTTCTGAATTTTTGAACATTTTTCATCTTTTTAGTCATTTTTCAAAAATTCGATTTTTTAAATTTTTTTTAGCCTTTTCTGAATTTTGGAGAAGTTTTCACTTTTTTGGTCATTTTTCAAAAATTCGAGAATTTTTTGACTTTTTGAGCCTTTTTCTGAATTTTGAACATTTTTCACCTCTTTCATAATTTTTCAAAAAATCGAGAATTTTTTCATTTTTGAGCTTTTTTCTGATTTTTTGATCATTTCTCACCTCTTTCATAATTTTTCAAGAAATCGAGAATTTTTTTCATTTCTGAGCCTTTTCTGAATTTTGGAGCATTTTTCACTTTTTTGGTCATTTTTCAAAATTTGAGAAGTTTTTTCATTTTTTTTAGCCTTTTCTGAATTTTGGAGCATTTTTCACTTTTTTGGTAATTTTTCAAAAATTCGAGAATTTTTTGACTTTTTGAGCGTTTTCTGAATTTGTGACCATATTTCACCGTTTTGATCATTTTTCAAGAATTTCAGAATTTTTTTTGATTTTTTTGAGCCTTTTCTGTATTTTGAGAAATGCTGAAAAATGTCCAAAATAAGGAAAAATCTAAAAAAATAAAAAAATTAGTATTTTAAAAATGTCAAAAAGGTGCATAAGCTCAAAATTAAGAAAATGCCAAAAAATAAAAAATTATCAAGTTTTTGAAAGGTGATCAAAAAGGTGAAAAATTATCAAATATTCAGAAAATGTGCAAAATAAAAGATCAAATAGGTGAAAAATGGTCAAAATTCACAAAAGGCTCAAAAATATAAAATATTTCTATTTCCTGAAAAATTATCAAAAAGGTGAAAAATGCTCCAAAATTTAGAAAAGGCTCAAAAAATAAAAAATATTTTGTCGTTTTGAAAAATGATCAAAAAGTTGAAAAATGATGACGATTTCAGAAAAGGCTCAAAATAGCAAAAATAATTTGATCTTTTGAAAAGGGACCAAAAAGGTGAAAAATGGTCAAAATTCAGAATAGGCTCAAAAAATCAAACAACTTTTGAATTTCTGAAAAATGATCTAAAAGGTTAAAAATGCTCAAGCATTCAGAAAAGGCTAATACAATCCAACAATTCTTGATATTTGGAAAAATTCTCAAAAATTCAGAAAAGGCTCAAAAAATCAAAAAAAATTTCAAATTTCTGAAAAATCTTCAAAAAGTTGCAAATGCTCAAAAACTAAGAAAAGGGTCAAAAAAAATTAAAAAATTCTTGAATTTTTGAAAAATTATAGCAACGTTGAAAACTGTTCAAAATAAGAAAAAGTCTAAAAAAAATAAAAAAAAATTCGCTATTTTAAAAAATGGTCAAAAAGGTGCAAATGCTCAAAATTAAGAAGAGGGTCACAAAATAAAAAATTATCAAGTTTTTGAAAGGTGACCAAAAAGGTGAAAAATGCTCCAAAATTCAGAAAATATTCAATGCAATCCACATCAGCCTATCATTTTAATGGATTGCTGCACTTTTGGTAAAGATTCGTTGTGAAAATTACTTTATTTGAGCAACTGTTACAGTTGGCCCAAACTGAGAATGCAATCCACATCATCATGTCATTTGAATGTACTTCTGAGCTTTTGGTAGAGATCCGTTCATGAAAAATTCTTTATATGAGCAACTTTTTCCCTATTATTGCTAGCGCTCTACTTAGAATGCAATCCACATCTACATGTAATTTGAATGTATAGCTGCGCTTTTGGTACAGATCCGTTCGTGAAAAATACTTTATGTATTTTTTGTATGAGCAAGGTTCTCCCTCTTACTGCCAGCGCCGAACTGACAATGCAAGCCACATGTACATGGAATTTGAATGTCTTGCTGAGCTTTTGGAAGAGATCCGTTGGTGGAAAAATCTTCATATGAGCAACTTTTTCCCTATTACAGCTAGCACCAAAGTGAGAATGCAATAAACATCTACATGGACTTTGAATGTATTACTGAGTTTTTGTTACAGATCCGTTCGTGAAAAATCCTCAAATGATCAACGTCTTCACTATTACTGCTAGAGACAAACTGACAACGGAATCCATATAAGCATATCATTTTAATGTTTTGCTTTGCATTTGGTACGATCGTGAAAACTTTATATGAGCAATGTTTTCCCTATTATGGTAGCGCTATAATTAGAATGCAATCCACATCTACATGTAATTTGAATTTATTGCTGAGCTTTTGCTACAGATTCGTTCGTGAAAAATACTTTATGTGAGCAACTTTTCCCCTACTACTGATAGCAGCAAAGTGACAATGCAATAAACTTGTACATGGAATTTGAATGTATTACTGAGCTTTTGGTAGAGATCCGTTCGTGACAAATTCTTAACTGAGGAACTTTTTCCCTATTACTGCTAGCGCCAAACTGACAATGCAATCCACATCAGCATATCATTTTAATGTATTCCTGCGCTTTTGGTACAGATCCGTTCTTGAAAAATTCTTTATAGGAGCATTTTCTCAATTTTTGATCTTTTGATCATTTTTTAAAAATTTCAAAGTATTTTCATTTTTTTTAGCCTTTTCTCAATTTTTGACCATATTTCACCGTTTCGATCATTTTTCAAGCATTTGAGAATTTTTGAATTTTTGAGCCTTTTTCTGAATTTTTGATAATTTGTCACCTATTTCATAATTTTTAAAAAATTCAAGAATTTTTTGAATTTTTGAGCCTTTTCTGAATTTTTGACCATATTTCACCGTTTTCATCATTTTTCAAAAATTTGAGAATTTTTTTCATTTTTGAGCCTTTTTTCTGAATTTTTGATCATTTCTCACCTCTTTTATAATTTTTCAAAAAACCGAGATTTTTTTTATTTTTTTGAGCCTTTTCTGAATTTTGGAGCATTTTTCACCTTTTTGACGATTTATGAAAAATTTGAGAATTTTTGAATTTTTGAGCCTTTATGAATTTTTGATCATTTCTCATCGTTTTGATAATTTCTCAAAAATTTGAAAATTTTTTTCATTTTTTTGAGCCTTTTCTGAATTTAGGAGCATTTTTCACTTTTTTTATCATTTTTCAAGAATTTGAGAATTTTTTTGATTTTTTTGAGCCTTTTCTGAATTTTGGATCATTTTTCACTTTTTTGGTCATTTTTCAATAGTTCGAGAATTTTTGACTTTTTGAGCGTTTTCTGAATTTTTGAACATTTTTCATCTTTTTAGTCATTTTTCAAAAATTCGATTTTTTAAATTTTTTTTAGCCTTTTCTGAATTTTGGAGAAGTTTTCACTTTTTTGGTCATTTTTCAAAAATTCGAGAATTTTTTGACTTTTTGAGCCTTTTTCTGAATTTTTGAACATTTTTCACCTCTTTCATAATTTTTCAAAAAATCGAGAATTTTTTTCATTTTTGAGCTTTTTTCTGATTTTTTGATCATTTCTCACCTCTTTCATAATTTTTCAAGAAATCGAGAATTTTTTTCATTTCTGAGCCTTTTCTGAATTTTGGAGCATTTTTCACTTTTTTGGTCATTTTTCAAAAATTTGAGAAGTTTTTTCATTTTTTTTAGCCTTTTCTGAATTTTGGAGCATTTTTCACTTTTTTGGTAATTTTTCAAAAATTCGAGAATTTTTTGACTTTTTGAGCGTTTTCTGAATTTGTGACCATATTTCACCGTTTTGATCATTTTTCAAGAATTTCAGAATTTTTTTTGATTTTTTTGAGCCTTTTCTGTATTTTGAGAAATGCTGAAAAATGTCCAAAATAAGGAAAAATCTAAAAAAATAAAAAAATTAGTATTTTAAAAATGTCAAAAAGGTGCATAAGCTCAAAATTAAGAAAATGCCAAAAAATAAAAAATTATCAAGTTTTTGAAAGGTGATCAAAAAGGTGAAAAATTATCAAATATTCAGAAAATGTGCAAAATAAAAGATCAAATAGGTGAAAAATGGTCAAAATTCACAAAAGGCTCAAAAATATAAAATATTTCTATTTCCTGAAAAATTATCAAAAAGGTGAAAAATGCTCCAAAATTTAGAAAAGGCTCAAAAAATAAAAAATATTTTGTCGTTTTGAAAAATGATCAAAAAGTTGAAAAATGATGACGATTTCAGAAAAGGCTCAAAATAGCAAAAATAATTTGATCTTTTGAAAAGGGACCAAAAAGGTGAAAAATGGTCAAAATTCAGAATAGGCTCAAAAAATCAAACAACTTTTGAATTTCTGAAAAATGATCTAAAAGGTTAAAAATGCTCAAGCATTCAGAAAAGGCTAATACAATCCAACAATTCTTGATATTTGGAAAAATTCTCAAAAATTCAGAAAAGGCTCAAAAAATCAAAAAAAATTTCAAATTTCTGAAAAATCTTCAAAAAGTTGCAAATGCTCAAAAACTAAGAAAAGGGTCAAAAAAAATTAAAAAATTCTTGAATTTTTGAAAATTATAGCAACGTTGAAAACTGTTCAAAATAAGAAAAAGTCTAAAAAAAATAAAAAAAAATTCGCTATTTTAAAAAATGGTCAAAAAGGTGCAAATGCTCAAAATTAAGAAGAGGGTCACAAAATAAAAAATTATCAAGTTTTTGAAAGGTGACCAAAAAGGTGAAAAATGCTCCAAAATTCAGAAAATATTCAATGCAATCCACATCAGCCTATCATTTTAATGGATTGCTGCACTTTTGGTAAAGATTCGTTTGTGAAAATTACTTTATTTGAGCAACTGTTACAGTTGGCCCAAACTGAGAATGCAATCCACATCATCATGTCATTTGAATGTACTTCTGAGCTTTTGGTAGAGATCCGTTCATGAAAAATTCTTTATATGAGCAACTTTTTCCCTATTATTGCTAGCGCTCTACTTAGAATGCAATCCACATCTACATGTAATTTGAATGTATAGCTGCGCTTTTGGTACAGATCCGTTCGTGAAAAATACTTTATGTATTTTTTGTATGAGCAAGGTTCTCCCTCTTACTGCCAGCGCCGAACTGACAATGCAAGCCACATGTACATGGAATTTGAATGTCTTGCTGAGCTTTTGGAAGAGATCCGTTGGTGGAAAAATCTTCATATGAGCAACTTTTTCCCTATTACAGCTAGCACCAAAGTGAGAATGCAATAAACATCTACATGGACTTTGAATGTATTACTGAGTTTTTGTTACAGATCCGTTCGTGAAAAATCCTCAAATGATCAACGTCTTCACTATTACTGCTAGAGACAAACTGACAACGGAATCCATATAAGCATATCATTTTAATGTTTTGCTTTGCATTTGGTACGATCGTGAAAACTTTATATGAGCAATGTTTTCCCTATTATGGTAGCGCTATAATTAGAATGCAATCCACATCTACATGTAATTTGAATTTATTGCTGAGCTTTTGCTACAGATTCGTTCGTGAAAAATACTTTATGTGAGCAACTTTTCCCCTACTACTGATAGCAGCAAAGTGACAATGCAATAAACTTGTACATGGAATTTGAATGTATTACTGAGCTTTTGGTAGAGATCCGTTCGTGACAAATTCTTAACTGAGGAACTTTTTCCCTATTACTGCTAGCGCCAAACTGACAATGCAATCCACATCAGCATATCATTTTAATGTATTCCTGCGCTTTTGGTACAGATCCGTTCTTGAAAAATTCTTTATAGGAGCATTTTCTCAATTTTTGATCTTTTGATCATTTTTTAAAAATTTCAAAGTATTTTCATTTTTTTTAGCCTTTTCTCAATTTTTGACCATATTTCACCGTTTCGATCATTTTTCAAGCATTTGAGAATTTTTGAATTTTTGAGCCTTTTTCTGAATTTTTGATAATTTGTCACCTATTTCATAATTTTTAAAAAATTCAAGAATTTTTTGAATTTTTGAGCCTTTTCTGAATTTTTGACCATATTTCACCGTTTTCATCATTTTTCAAAAATTTGAGAATTTTTTTCATTTTTGAGCCTTTTTCTGAATTTTTGATCATTTCTCACCTCTTTTATAATTTTTCAAAAAACCGAGATTTTTTTTTATTTTTTTGAGCCTTTTCTGAATTTTGGAGCATTTTTCACCTTTTTGACGATTTATGAAAAATTTGAGAATTTTTTGAATTTTTGAGCCTTTATGAATTTTTGATCATTTCTCATCGTTTTGATAATTTCTCAAAAATTTGAAAATTTTTTTCATTTTTTTTGAGCCTTTTCTGAATTTAGGAGCATTTTTCACTTTTTTTATCATTTTTCAAGAATTTGAGAATTTTTTGATTTTTTTGAGCCTTTTCTGAATTTTGGATCATTTTTCACTTTTTTGGTCATTTTTCAATAGTTCGAGAATTTTTTGACTTTTTGAGCGTTTTCTGAATTTTTGAACATTTTTCATCTTTTTAGTCATTTTTCAAAAATTCGATTTTTTAAATTTTTTTTAGCCTTTTCTGAATTTTGGAGAAGTTTTCACTTTTTTGGTCATTTTTCAAAAATTCGAGAATTTTTTGACTTTTTGAGCCTTTTTCTGAATTTTTGAACATTTTTCACCTCTTTCATAATTTTTCAAAAAATCGAGAATTTTTTTCATTTTTGAGCTTTTTTCTGATTTTTTGATCATTTCTCACCTCTTTCATAATTTTTCAAGAAATCGAGAATTTTTTTCATTTCTGAGCCTTTTCTGAATTTTGGAGCATTTTTCACTTTTTTGGTCATTTTTCAAAAATTTGAGAAGTTTTTTCATTTTTTTTAGCCTTTTCTGAATTTTGGAGCATTTTTCACTTTTTTGGTAATTTTTCAAAAATTCGAGAATTTTTTGACTTTTTGAGCGTTTTCTGAATTTGTGACCATATTTCACCGTTTTGATCATTTTTCAAGAATTTCAGAATTTTTTTTGATTTTTTTGAGCCTTTTCTGTATTTTGAGAAATGCTGAAAAATGTCCAAAATAAGGAAAAATCTAAAAAAATAAAAAATTAGTATTTTAAAAATGTCAAAAAGGTGCATAAGCTCAAAATTAAGAAAATGCCAAAAAATAAAAAATTATCAAGTTTTTGAAAGGTGATCAAAAAGGTGAAAAATTATCAAATATTCAGAAAATGTGCAAAATAAAAGATCAAATAGGTGAAAAATGGTCAAAATTCACAAAAGGCTCAAAAATATAAAATATTTCTATTTCCTGAAAAATTATCAAAAAGGTGAAAAATGCTCCAAAATTTAGAAAAGGCTCAAAAAATAAAAAATATTTTGTCGTTTTGAAAAATGATCAAAAAGTTGAAAAATGATGACGATTTCAGAAAAGGCTCAAAATAGCAAAAATAATTTGATCTTTTGAAAAGGGACCAAAAAGGTGAAAAATGGTCAAAATTCAGAAAAGGCTCAAAAAATCAAACAACTTTTGAATTTCTGAAAAATGATCTAAAAGGTTAAAAATGCTCAAGCATTCAGAAAAGGCTAATACAATCCAACAATTCTTGATATTTGGAAAAATTCTCAAAAATTCAGAAAAGGCTCAAAAATCAAAAAAAATTTCAAATTTCTGAAAAATCTTCAAAAAGTTGCAAATGCTCAAAAACTAAGAAAAGGGTAAAAAAAAATTAAAAAATTCTTGAATTTTTGAAAAATTATAGCAACGTTGAAAACTGTTCAAAATAAGAAAAAGTCTAAAAAAAATAAAAAAAAATTCGCTATTTTAAAAAATGGTCAAAAAGGTGCAAATGCTCAAAATTAAGAAGAGGGTCACAAAATAAAAAATTATCAAGTTTTTGAAAGGTGACCAAAAAGGTGAAAAATGCTCCAAAATTCAGAAAATATTCAATGCAATCCACATCAGCCTATCATTTTAATGGATTGCTGCACTTTTGGTAAAGATTCGTTTGTGAAAATTACTTTATTTGAGCAACTGTTACAGTTGGCCCAAACTGAGAATGCAATCCACATCATCATGTCATTTGAATGTACTTCTGAGCTTTTGGTAGAGATCCGTTCATGAAAAATTCTTTATATGAGCAACTTTTTCCCTATTATTGCTAGCGCTCTACTTAGAATGCAATCCACATCTACATGTAATTTGAATGTATAGCTGCGCTTTTGGTACAGATCCGTTCGTGAAAAATACTTTATGTATTTTTTGTATGAGCAAGGTTCTCCCTCTTACTGCCAGCGCCGAACTCACAATGCAAGCCACATGTACATGGAATTTGAATGTCTTGCTGAGCTTTTGGAAGAGATCCGTTGGTGGAAAAATCTTCATATGAGCAACTTTTTCCCTATTACAGCTAGCACCAAAGTGAGAATGCAATAAACATCTACATGGACTTTGAATGTATTACTGAGTTTTTGTTACAGAACCGTTCGTGAAAAATCCTCAAATGATCAACTTCTTCACTATTACTGCTAGAGACAAACTGACAACGGAATCCATATAAGCATATCATTTTAATGTTTTGCTTTGCATTTGGTACGATCTTGAAAACTTTATATGAGCAATGTTTTCCCTATTATGGTAGCGCTATAATTAGAATGCAATCCACATCTACATGTAATTTGAATTTATTGCTGAGCTTTTGCTACAGATTCGTTCGTGAAAAATACTTTATGTGAGCAACTTTTCCCCTACTACTGATAGCAGCAAAGTGACAATGCAATAAACTTGTACATGGAATTTGAATGTATTACTGAGCTTTTGGTAGAGATCCGTTCGTGACAAATTCTTAACTGAGGAACTTTTTCCCTATTACTGCTAGCGCCTAACTGACAATGCAATCCACATCAGCATATCATTTTAATGTATTCCTGCGCTTTTGGTACAGATCCGTTCTTGAAAAATTCTTTATAGGAGCATTTTCTCAATTTTTGATCTTTTGATCATTTTTAAAAAATTTCAAAGTATTTTCATTTTTTTAGCCTTTTCTGAATTTTTGACCATATTTCACCGTTTCGATCATTTTTCAAGCATTTGAGAATTTTTGAATTTTTGAGCCTTTTTCTGAATTTTTGATAATTTCTCACCTATTTCATAATTTTTAAAAAATTCAAGAATTTTTTGAATTTTTGAGCCTTTTCTGAATTTTTGACCATATTTCACCGTTTTCATCATTTTTCAAAAATTTGAGAATTTTTTTCATTTTGAGCCTTTTTTCTGAATTTTTGATCATTTCTCACCTCTTTTATAATTTTTCAAAAAACCGAGATTTTTTTTTATTTTTTTGAGCCTTTTCTGAATTTTGGAGAAGTTTTCACTTTTTTGGTCATTTTTCAAAAGTTCGAGAATTTTTTGACTTTTTGAGCGTTTTCTGAATTTGTGACCATATTTCACCATTTTGATCATTTTTCAAGAATTTCAGAATTTTTTTGATTTTTTTGAGCCTTTTCTGTATTTTGAGAAATGCTGAAAAATGTCCAAAATAAGGAAAAATCTAAAAAAATAAAAAAAAATAGTATTTTAAAAATGTCAAAAAGGTGCATAAGCTCAAAATTAAGAAAATGCCAAAAAATAAAAAATTATCAAGTTTTTGAAAGGTGATCAAAAAGGTGAAAAATGCTCATAAATTCAGAAAAGAATAAATCAAAAAATCTCCAATTTTTCAAAAACGATCCAAAAGGTGAAAAAAAATTCAGAAAAGGCTCAAAAAATAGAAAATATTTTGCAATTTTGAAAAATGATCAAAAAGTTGAAAAATGATGACGATTTCAGAAAAGGCTCAAAATAGCAAAAATAATTTGATCTTTTGAAAAGGGACCAAAAAGGTGAAAAATGGTCAAAATTGAGAATAGGCTCAAAAAAATAAAAATTTTTGAATTTCTGAAAAATGATCAAAAGGGTGAAAAATTGTCATGAATTCAGAAAAGGCTCAAAAAATCAAACAACTTTTGAATTTCTGAAAAATGATCTAAAAGGTTAAAAATGCTCAAGCATTCAGAAAAGGCTAATACAATCCAACAATTCTTGATATTTGGAAAAATTCTCAAAAATTCAGAAAAGGCTCAAAAAATCAAAAAAATTTTCAAATTTCTGAAAAATCTTCAAAAAGTTGCAAATGCTCAAAAACTAAGAAAAGGGTCAAAAAAAATTAAAAAATTCTTGAATTTTTGAAAAATTATAGCAACGTTGAAAACTGTTCAAAATAAGAAAAAGTCTAAAAAAAATAAAAAAAAATTCGCTATTTTAAAAAATGGTCAAAAAGGTGCAAATGCTCAAAATTAAGAAGAGGGTCACAAAATAAAAAATTATCAAGTTTTTGAAAGGTGACCAAAAATGTGAAAAATGCTCCAAAATTCAGAAAATATTCAATGCAATCCACATCAGCCTATCATTTTAATGGATTGCTGCACTTTTGGTAAAGATTCGTTTGTGAAAATTACTTTATTTGAGCAACTGTTACAGTTGGCCCAAACTGAGAATGCAATCCACATCATCATGTCATTTGAATGTACTTCTGAGCTTTTGGTAGAGATCCGTTCATGAAAAATTCTTTATATGAGCAACTTTTTCCCTATTATTGCTAGCGCTCTACTTAGAATGCAATCCACATCTACATGTAATTTGAATGTATAGCTGCGCTTTTGGTACAGATCCGTTCGTGAAAAATACTTTATGGTTTTTTTGTATGAGCAAGGTTCTCCCTCTTACTGCCAGCGCCGAACTGACAATGCAAGCCACATGTACATGGAATTTGAATGTCTTGCTGAGCTTTTGGAAGAGATCCGTTGGTGGAAAAATCTTCATATGAGCAACTTTTCCCCTATTACTGCTAGCACCAAAGTAACAATGCAATAAACTTCTACATGGAATTTGAATTTATTGCTGAGCTTTTGGTACAGATCCGTTTGTGAAAGTTACTTCATATGAGCAACTTTTTCCCTATTACAGCTAGCACCAAAGTGAGAATGCAATAAA
>JAVMKO010000175.1:0-35656 GCA_032164245.1 Sternotherus odoratus | reverse complement strand
GTCCGGGCTGGAGACGGGGGGGGGATTGGGGAATGGGATTGTCTCCTCCATGGGGTGCTGGCTGGTGGACTGGGGTCCGGGCTGGGGACGGGGGGGGGGGGTTGGGGAATGGGATTGTCTCCTCCATGGGGTGCTGGCTGGCGGACTGGGGTCCGGGCTGGGGACGGGGGGGGGTTGGGGAATGGGATTGTCTCCTCCATGGGGTGCTGGCTGGCGGACTGGGGTCCGGGCTGGGGACGGGGGGGGGGGTTGGAGAATGGGATTGTCTCCTCCATGGGGTGCTGGCTGGCGGACTGGGGTCCGGGCTGGAGACGGGGGGGGGGGGTTGGGGAATGGGATTGTCTCCTCCATGGGGTGCTGGCTGGCGGACTGGGGTCCGGGCTGGGACGGGGGGGGGGGGTTGGGGAATGGGATTGTCTCCTCCATGGGGTGCTGGCTGGTGGACTGGGGTCCGGGCTGGGGACGGGGGGGGGGGGGGTTGGGGAATGGGATTGTCTCCTCCATGGGCTGCTGGCTGGCGGACTGGGGTCCGGGCTGGGGACGGGGGGGGGGGTTGGGAATGGGATTGTCTCCTCCATGGGGTGCTGGCTGGTGGACTGGGGTCCGGGCTGGGACGGGGGGGGGGGGGTTGGGGAATGGGATTGTCTCCTCCATGGGGTGCTGGCTGGCGGACTGGGGTCCGGGCTGGGGACGGGGGGGGGGGGGGTTGGGGAATGGGATTGTCTCCTCCATGGGGTGCTGGCTGGCGGACTGGGGTCCGGGCTGGGGATGGGCGGGGGGGGTCGGGGTTGGGGAATGGGATTGTCTCCTCCATGGGTGCTGGCTGGTGGACTGGGGTCTGGGCTGGGGACGGGGGGGGGGGGGGTTGGGGAATGGGATTGTCTCCTCCATGGGGTGCTGGCTGGAGGACTGGGGTCCGGGCTGGGGACGGGGGGGGGGGGGTTGGGAATGGGATTGTCTCCTCCATGGGGTGCTGGCTGGCGGACTGGGGTCCGGGCTGGGGACGGGGGGGTTGGTTGGGGAATGGGATTGTCTCCTCCATGGGGTGCTGGCTGGTGGACTGGGGTCCGGGCTGGGGACGGGGTGGGGTGGGGGTTGGGGAATGGGATTGTCTCCTCCATGGGGGTGCTGGCTGGCGGACTGGGGTCCGGGCTGGGGACGGGGTGGGGGTGGGGGTTGGGGAATGGGATTGTCTCCTCCATGGGGTGCTGGCTGGCGGACTGGGGTCCGGGCTGGGGACGGGGGGGGGGTTGGGGAATGGGATTGTCTCCTCCATGGGTGCTGGCTGGCGGACTGGGGTCCGGGCTGGGACGGGGGGGGGGAGGGGAATGGGATTGTCTCCTCCATGGGGTGCTGGCTGGCGGACTGGGGTCCGGGCTGGGACGGGGGGGGTGGTTGGGGAATGGGATTGTCCCTCCATGGGGTGCTGGCTGGCGGACTGGGGTCCGGGCTGGGGACGGGGGGGGGGGGGTTGGGGATGGGATTGTCTCCTCCATGGGGTGCTGGCTGGCGGACTGGGGTCCGGGCTGGGGACGGGGGGGGGGGTTGGGGAATGGGATTGTCTCCTCCATGGGGTGCTGGCTGGCGGACTGGGGTCCGGGCTGGGGACGGGGGAGGGGATTGGGGAATGGGATTGTCTCCTCCATGGGTGCTGGCTGGTGGACTGGGGTCCGGCTGGGGACGGGGGGGGGGGTTGTTGAATGGGATTGTCTCCTCCATGGGGTGCTGGCTGGCGGACTGGGGTCTGGGCTGGGGACGGGGGGGGGGGGGGTTGGGGAATGGGATTGTCTCCTCCATGGGGTGCTGGCTGGCGGACTGGGGTCCGGGCTGGGGATGGGGGGGGGGTTGGGGAATGGGATTGTCTCCTCCATGGGGTGCTGGCTGGCGGACTGGGGTCCGGGCTGGGACGGGGGGGGGGGGGGGGGATTGGGGAATGGGATTGTCTCCTCCATGGGCTGCTGGCTGGTGGACTGGGGTCCGGGCTGGGGACGGGGGGGGGGGTTGGGGAATGGGATTGTCTCCTCCATGGGGTGCTGGCTGGCGGACTGGGTCCGGGCTGGGGACGGGGGGGGTTGGATTGGGGAATGGGATTGTCTCCTCCATGGGGTGCTGGCTGGCGGACTGGGGTCCGGGCTGGGGACGGGGGGGGAGGGGATTGGGGAATGGGATTGTCTCCTCCATGGGGTGCTGGCTGGCGGACTGGGGTCCGGGCTGGGGACGGGGGGGGGGGTTGGGGAATGGGATTGTCTCCTCCATGGGCTGCTGGCTGGCGGACTGGGGTCCGGGCTGGGGACGGGGGGGGGGGGATTGGGGAATGGATTGTCTCCCCCATGGGGTGCTGGCTGGTGGACTGGGGTCCGGGCTGGGGACGGGGGGGGGGGGATTGGGGAATGGGATTGTCTCCTCCATGGGGTGCTGGCTGGTGGACTGGGGTCGGGCTGGGGACGGGGGGGGGGGGTTGGGGAATGGGATTGTCTCCTCCATGGGCTGCTGGCTGGTGGACTGGGGTCCGGGCTGGGGACGGGGGGGGGGGGTTGGGGAATGGGATTGTGTCCTCCATGGGGTGCTGGCTGGCGGACTGGGGTCCGGGCTGGGACGGGGGGGGGGATTGGGGAATGGGATTGTCTCCTCCATGGGGTGCTGGCTGGTGGACTGGGGTCCGGGCTGGAGACGGGGGGGGGGGGGGGTTGGGGAATGGGATTGTCTCCTCCATGGGGTGCTGGCTGGTGGACTGGGGTCCGGGCTGGAGACGGGGGGGGGGGTTTGGGGAATGGGATTGTCTCCTCCATGGGGTGCTGGCTGGCGGACTGGGGTCCGGGCTGGGGACGGGGGGGGAGGGGATTGGGGAATGGGATTGTCTCCTCCATGGGTGCTGGCTGGCGGACTGGGGTCCGGGCTGGGGACGGGGGGGGAGGGGATTGGGGAATGGGATTGTCTCCTCATGGGGTGCTGGCTGGCGGACTGGGGTCCGGGCTGGGGACGGGGGGGGGGGGTTGGGGAATGGGATTGTCTCCTCCATGGGGTGCTGGCTGGCGGACTGGGGTCCGGGCTGGGGACGGGGGGGGGGGATTGGGGAATGGGATTGTCTCCTCCATGGGGTGCTGGCTGGCGGACTGGGGTCCGGGCTGGGGACGGGGGGGGAGGGGATTGGGGAATGGGATTGTCTCCTCCATGGGGTGCTGGCTGGTGGACTGGGGTCCGGGCTGGGGACGGGGGGGGGGTTGGGGAATGGGATTGTCTCCTCCATGGGGTACTGGCTGGCGGACTGGGGTCCGGGCTGGGACGGGGGGGGGGAGGGGAATGGGATTGTCTCCTCCATGGGGTACTGGCTGGAGGACTGGGGTCCGGGCTGGGGACGGGGGGGGTTGGTTGGGGAATGGGATTGTCTCCTCCATGGGTGCTGGCTGGCGGACTGGGGTCCGGGCTGGGATGGGGGGGGGTTGGGGAATGGGATTGTCTCCTCCATGCGGTGCTGGCTGGTGGACTGGGGTCCGGGCTGGAGACGGGGGGGGGGGGTTGGGGAATGGGATTGTCTCCTCCATGGGGTGCTGGCTGGCGGACTGGGGTCGGCTGGGGACGGGGGGGTTGGTTGGGGAATGGGATTGTCTCCTCCATGGGCTGCTGGCTGGCGGACTGGGGTCCGGGCTGGGGACGGGGGGGGAGGGGATTGGGGAATGGGATTGTCTCCTCCATGGGGTGCTGGCTGGTGGACTGGGGTCCGGGCTGAGACGGGGGGGGGGGGGTTGGGGAATGGGATTGTCTCCTCCATGGGGTGCTGGCTGGCGGACTGGGGTCCGGGCTGGGGACGGGGGGGGGGGTTGGGGAATGGGATTGTCTCCTCCATGGGGTGCTGGCTGGCGGACTGGGGTCCGGGCTGGGGACGGGGGGGGGGGTTGGGGAATGGGATTGTCTCCTCCATGGGGTGCTGGCTGGTGGACTGGGGTCCGGGCTGGGGACGGGGGGGGGGTTGGGGAATGGGATTGTCTCCTCCATGGGGTGCTGGCTGGTGGACTGGGGTCCGGGCTGGGACGGGGGGGGGGGTTGGGGAATGGGATTGTCTCCTCCATGGGGTGCTGGCTGGCGGACTGGGGTCCGGGCTGGGGACGGGGGGGGGGGGGGTTGGGAATGGGATTGTCTCCTCCATGGGGTGCTGGCTGGTGGACTGGGGTCCGGGCTGGGGACGGGGGGGGGGTTGGGGAATGGATTGTCTCCTCCATGGGGTGCTGGCTGGTGGACTGGGGTCCGGGCTGGGGACGGGGGGGGGGGGTTGGGGAATGGGATTGTCTCCTCCATGGGGTGCTGGCTGGCGGACTGGGGTCCGGGCTGGGGACGGGGGGGGAGGGGATTGGGGAATGGGATTGTCTCCTCCATGGGGTGCTGGCTGGTGGACTGGGGTCCGGGCTGGAGACGGGGGGGGGTTGGGAATGGATTGTCTCCTCCATGGGGTGCTGGCTGGTGGACTGGGGTCCGGGCTGGGGACGGGGGGGGGGTTGGGGAATGGGATTGTCTCCTCCATGGGGTGCTGGCTGGTGGACTGGGGTCCGGGCTGGAGACGGGGTGGGGGGGGGGGTTGGGGAATGGGATTGTCTCCTCCATGGGTGCTGGCTGGTGGACTGGGGTCCGGGCTGGGGATGGGGGGGGGGTTGGGGAATGGATTGTCTCCTCCATGGGGTGCTGGCTGGTGGACTGGGGTCCGGGCTGGAGACGGGGTGGGGGGGGGGTTGGGGAATGGGATTGTCTCCTCCATGGGGTGCTGGCTGGCGGACTGGGGTCCGGGCTGGGGACGGGGGGGGGGGGATTGGGGAATGGGATTGTCTCCTCCATGGGGTGCTGGCTGGCGGACTGGGGTCCGGGCTGGGGACGGGGGGGGGGGGGGGTTGGGGAATGGGATTGTCTCCTCCATGGGGTGCTGGCTGGTGGACTGGGGTCCGGGCTGGGGATGGGGGGGGGTTGGGCAATGGATTGTCTCCTCCATGGGGTGCTGGCAGGCGGACTGGGGTCCGGGCTGGGGACGGGGGGGGGGGGTTGGGGAATGGGATTGTCTCCTCCATGGGGTGCTGGCTGGCGGACTGGGGTCCGGGCTGGGGACGGGGGGGGGGGGATTGGGGAATGGGATTGTCTCCTCCATGGGCTGCTGGCTGGTGGACTGGGGTCCGGGCTGGGGACGGGGGGGGGTTGGGGAATGGGATTGTCTCCTCCATGGGGTGCTGGCTGGTGGACTGGGGTCCGGGCTGGGGACGGGGGGGGGGGGTTGGGGAATGGATTGTCTCCTCCATGGGGTGCTGGCTGGCGGACTGGGGTCCGGGCTGGGGACGGGGGGGGGGTTGGGGAATGGGATTGTCTCCTCCATGGGGTGCTGGCTGGCGGACTGGGGTCCGGGCTGGGGACGGGGGGGGGGATTGGGGAATGGGATTGTCTCCCCCATGGGTGCTGGCTGGCGGACTGGGGTCCGGGCTGGGGACGGGGGGGGGGAGGGGATTGGGGAATGGGATTGTCTCCCCCATGGGGTGCTGGCTGGCGGACTGGGGTCCGGGCTGGAGACGGGGGGGGGATGGGGAATGGGATTGTCTCCTCCATGGGGTGCTGGCTGGTGGACTGGGGTCCGGGCTGGGGACGGGGGGGGGGGGTTGGGAATGGGATTGTCTCCTCCATGGGGTGCTGGCTGGCGGACTGGGGTCCGGGCTGGGGACGGGGGGGGGTTGGGGAATGGGATTGTCTCCTCCATGGGGTGCTGGCTGGCGGACTGGGGTCCGGGCTGGGGACGGGGGGGGGGGGTTGGAGAATGGGATTGTCTCCTCCATGGGGTGCTGGCTGGCGGACTGGGGTCCGGGCTGGAGACGGGGGGGGGGGGGTTGGGGAATGGGATTGTCTCCTCCATGGGGTGCTGGCTGGCGGACTGGGGTCCGGGCTGGGGACGGGGGGGGGGGGTTGGGGAATGGGATTGTCTCCTCCATGGGGTGCTGGCTGGTGGACTGGGGTCCGGGCTGGGGACGGGGGGGGGGGGGGGTTGGGAATGGGATTGTCTCCTCCATGGGCTGCTGGCTGGCGGACTGGGGTCCGGGCTGGGGACGGGGGGGGGGGTTGGGGAATGGGATTGTCTCCTCCATGGGTGCTGGCTGGTGGACTGGGGTCCGGGCTGGGGACGGGGGGGGGGGGGTTGGGGAATGGGATTGTCTCCTCCATGGGGTGCTGGCTGGCGGACTGGGGTCCGGGCTGGGACGGGGGGGGGGGGTTGGGGAATGGATTGTCTCCTCCATGGGGTGCTGGCTGGCGGACTGGGGTCCGGGCTGGGGATGGGCGGGGGGGGTCGGGGTTGGGGAATGGGATTGTCTCCTCCATGGGGTGCTGGCTGGTGGACTGGGGTCCGGGCTGGGGACGGGGGGGGGGGGGTTGGGGAATGGGATTGTCTCCTCCATGGGGTGCTGGCTGGTGGACTGGGGTCTGGCTGGGGACGGGGGGGGGGGGGGTTGGGGAATGGATTGTCTCCTCCATGGGGTGCTGGCTGGAGGACTGGGTCCGGGCTGGGGACGGGGGGGGGGGGGTTGGGGAATGGGATTGTCTCCTCCATGGGTGCTGGCTGGCGGACTGGGGTCCGGGCTGGGGACGGGGGGGGTTGGTTGGGGAATGGGATTGTCTCCTCCATGGGGTGCTGGCTGGTGGACTGGGGTCCGGGCTGGGGACGGGGGGGGGGGGTTGGGGAATGGGATTGTCTCCTCCATGGGGTGCTGGCTGGCGGACTGGGGTCCGGCTGGGACGGGGTGGGGGTGGGGGTTGGGGAATGGGATTGTCTCCTCCATGGGGTGCTGGCTGGCGGACTGGGGTCCGGGCTGGGGACGGGGGGGGGGGTTGGGGAATGGGATTGTCTCCTCCATGGGGTGCTGGCTGGCGGACTGGGGTCCGGGCTGGGGACGGGGGGGGGGAGGGGAATGGGATTGTCTCCTCCATGGGGTGCTGGCTGGCGGACTGGGGTCCGGGCTGGGACGGGGGGGTTGGTTGGGGAATGGGATTGTCCCTCCATGGGGTGCTGGCTGGCGGACTGGGGTCCGGGCTGGGGACGGGGGGGGGGGGGGTTGGGAATGGGATTGTCTCCTCCATGGGGTGCTGGCTGGTGGATTGGGGTCCGGGCTGGAGACGGGGGGGGAGGGATTGGGGAATGGGATTGTCTCCTCCATGGGGTGCTGGCTGGCGGACTGGGGTCCGGGCTGGGACGGGGGGGGGGGTTGGGGAATGGGATTGTCTCCTCCATGGGGTGCTGGCTGGCGGACTGGGGTCCGGGCTGGGGACGGGGGAGGGGATTGGGAATGGGATTGTCTCCTCCATGGGGTGCTGGCTGGTGGACTGGGGTCCGGGCTGGGGACGGGGGGGGGGTTGGGGAATGGGATTGTCTCCTCCATGGGTGCTGGCTGGCGGACTGGGGTCCGGGCTGGGGATGGGGGGGGGGTTGGGGAATGGGATTGTCTCCTCCATGGGGTGCTGGCTGGCGGACTGGGGTCCGGGCTGGGGACGGGGGGGGGGGGGGGGGGATTGGGGAATGGGATTGTCTCCTCCATGGGCTGCTGGCTGGTGGACTGGGGTCCGGGCTGGGGACGGGGGGGGGGGTTGGGGAATGGGATTGTCTCCTCCATGGGGTGCTGGCTGGCGGACTGGGGTCCGGCTGGGGACGGGGGGGGTTGGTTGGGGAATGGGATTGTCTCCTCCATGGGGTGCTGGCTGGCGGACTGGGGTCCGGGCTGGGGACGGGGGGGGAGGGGATTGGGGAATGGGATTGTCTCCTCCATGGGTGCTGGCTGGCGGACTGGGGTCCGGGCTGGGGACGGGGGGGGGGGGTTGGGGAATGGGATTGTCTCCTCCATGGGCTGCTGGCTGGCGGACTGGGTCCGGGCTGGGGACGGGGGGGGGGGATTGGGGAATGGATTGTCTCCCCCATGGGGTGCTGGCTGGTGGACTGGGGTCCGGGCTGGGGACGGGGGGGGGGGGGATTGGGGAATGGGATTGTCTCCTCCATGGGGGTGCTGGCTGGTGGACTGGGGTCCGGGCTGGGGACGGGGGGGGGGGGTTGGGGAATGGGATTGTCTCCTCCATGGGCTGCTGGCTGGTGGACTGGGGTCCGGGCTGGGACGGGGGGGGGGGGGTTGGGGAATGGGATTGTGTCCTCCATGGGGTGCTGCTGGCGGACTGGGGTCCGGGCTGGGACGGGGGGGGGGGGTTGGGGAATGGGATTGTCTCCTCCATGGGGTGCTGGCTGGTGGACTGGGGTCCGGGCTGGAGACGGGGGGGGGGGGGTTGGGGAATGGGATTGTCTCCTCCATGGGGTGCTGGCTGGTGGACTGGGGTCCGGGCTGGAGACGGGGGGGGGGGGTTTGGGGAATGGGATTGTCTCCTCCATGGGGTGCTGGCTGGCGGACTGGGGTCCGGGCTGGGACGGGGGGGAGGGGATTGGGAATGGGATTGTCTCCTCCATGGGGTGCTGGCTGGCGGACTGGGGTCCGGGCTGGGGACGGGGGGGGAGGGGATTGGGGAATGGGATTGTCTCCTCCATGGGGTGCTGGCTGGCGGACTGGGGTCCGGGCTGGGGACGGGGGGGGGGGTTGGGGAATGGGATTGTCTCCTCCATGGGGTGCTGGCTGGCGGACTGGGGTCCGGGCTGGGGACGGGGGGGGGGGGATTGGGGAATGGGATTGTCTCCTCCATGGGTGCTGGCTGGCGGACTGGGGTCCGGGCTGGGGACGGGGGGGGAGGGGATTGGGAATGGGATTGTCTCCTCCATGGGTGCTGGCTGGTGGACTGGGGTCCGGGCTGGGACGGGGGGGGGGTTGGGGAATGGGATTGTCTCCTCCATGGGGTACTGGCTGGCGGACTGGGGTCCGGGCTGGGGACGGGGGGGGGGAGGGGAATGGGATTGTCTCCTCCATGGGGTGCTGGCTGGTGGACTGGGGTCCGGGCTGGGACGGGGGGGTTGGTTGGGGAATGGGATTGTCTCCTCCATGGGGTGCTGGCTGGCGGACTGGGGTCCGGGCTGGGGATGGGGGGGGGGTTGGGGAATGGGATTGTCTCCTCCATGCGGTGCTGGCTGGTGGACTGGGGGTCCGGGCTGGAGACGGGGGGGGGGGTTGGGGAATGGATTGTCTCCTCCATGGGGTGCTGGCTGGCGGACTGGGGTCCGGCTGGGGACGGGGGGGGTTGGTTGGGGAATGGGATTGTCTCCTCCATGGGCTGCTGGCTGGCGGACTGGGGTCCGGGCTGGGGACGGGGGGGGAGGGGATTGGGAATGGGATTGTCTCCTCCATGGGTGCTGGCTGGTGGACTGGGGTCCGGCTGGAGACGGGGGGGGGGGGGTTGGGGAATGGGATTGTCTCCTCCATGGGGTGCTGGCTGGCGGACTGGGGTCCGGGCTGGGGACGGGGGGGGGGTTGGGGAATGGGATTGTCTCCTCCATGGGGTGCTGGCTGGTGGACTGGGGTCCGGGCTGGGGACGGGGGGGGGGTTGGGAATGGGATTGTCTCCTCCATGGGGTGCTGGCTGGTGGACTGGGGTCCGGGCTGGGACGGGGGGGGGGGTTGGGGAATGGATTGTCTCCTCCATGGGCTGCTGGCTGGTGACTGGGGTCCGGGCTGGGGACGGGGGGGGGAGGGGATTGGGGAATGGGATTGTCTCCTCCATGGGGTGCTGGCTGGTGGACTGGGGTCCGGGCTGGGGACGGGGGGGGGGTTGGGGAATGGATTGTCTCCTCCATGGGGTGCTGGCTGGTGGACTGGGGTCCGGGCTGGGGACGGGGGGGGGGGTTGGGGAATGGGATTGTCTCCTCCATGGGGTGCTGGCTGGTGGACTGGGGTCCGGGCTGGGGACGGGGGGGGGGTTGGGGAATGGGATTGTCTCCTCCATGGGGTGCTGGCTGGTGGACTGGGGTCCGGGCTGGGGACGGGGGGGGGGGTTGGGGAATGGGATTGTCTCCTCCATGGGGTGCTGGCTGGCGGACTGGGGTCCGGGCTGGGGACGGGGGGGGGTTGTTGAATGGGATTGTCTCCTCCATGGGGTGCTGGCTGGCGGACTGGGGTCCGGGCTGGGGACGGGGGGGGTTGGTTGGGGAATGGGATTGTCTCCTCCATGGGGTGCTGGCTGGCGGACTGGGGTCCGGGCTGGGGACGGGGGGGGGAGGGGATTGGGGAATGGGATTGTCTCCTCCATGGGGTGCTGGCTGGCGGACTGGGGTCCGGGCTGGGGACGGGGGGGGGGATTGGGGAATGGGATTGTCTCCTCCATGGGGTGCTGGCTGGCGGACTGGGGTCCGGGCTGGGGACGGGGGGGGGGGGGGATTGGGGAATGGGATTGTCTCCTCCATGGGGTGCTGGCTGGTGGACTGGGGTCCGGGCTGGAGACGGGGGGGGGGGGTTGGGGAATGGGATTGTCTCCTCCATGGGGTGCTGGCTGGCGGACTGGGGTCCGGGCTGGGGACGGGGGGTGGGGGTTGGGGAATGGGATTGTCTCCTCCATGGGGTGCTGGCTGGCGGACTGGGGTCCGGGCTGGGGACGGGGGGGGGGGAGGGGAATGGGATTGTCTCCTCCATGGGGTGCTGGCTGGCGGACTGGGGTCTGGGCTGGGGACGGGGGGGGGGGGATTGGGGAATGGGATTGTCTCCTCCATGGGGTGCTGGCTGGTGGACTGGGGTCCGGGCTGGGGACGGGGGGGGGGTTGGGGAATGGGATTGTCTCCTCCATGGGGTGCTGGCTGGCGGACTGGGGTCCGGGCTGGGGACGGGGGGGGGGTTGGGGAATGGGATTGTCTCCTCCATGGGGTGCTGGCTGGTGGACTGGGGTCCGGGCTGGGGACGGGGGGGGGGGGGTTGGGGAATGGGATTGTCTCCTCCATGGGGTGCTGGCTGGCGGACTGGGGTCCGGGCTGGGGGGGGGCGGGTGGGGTCCCGGCTGGGGAGGGCGGGTGGGGTCCGGGCTGGGGGGGGGCGGGTGGGGTCCCGGCTGGGGAGGAACTGGTGGGGGAGGGGCTGTTTAAATTGCAAATCAGAGTCACCCAGGCTGGAGGAGAAATTTCCAATGCAAATGAAGCTGGAGGGGGGGGGGGAACCAGGCCTCAGAGCTGTGAAATGCAAAGATGGGGGGGGGGTAAATGGGGAATGACAGGGGGGGGATGGGGATAGATCAATGAGATGGGGGATGGGTGCAGGGGAGGATGGGGGGATGGATGCGGGGGGGATGGGTGCAGTGGAGGATGGGGGTGGATGGATGCGGGGGGATGGGGGGATGGATGTGGAGGGATGGATGCAGGGGGGATGGGTGCAGTGGAGGATGGGGGGATGGATGGGGGTGGATGGATGCGGGGGGATGGGGGATGGATGGGGGGGATGGATGCGGGGGGGTGGATGGGTGCAGGGGAGGATGGGGGGATGGATGCGGGGGGATGTGGGGGATGGGTGCAGTGGAGGATGGGGGTGGATGGATGCGGGGGGATGGGGGGATGGATGTGGAGGGATGGATGCGGGGGGCATGGGGGGATGGATGCGGAGGGGATAGGAGGTGGATGGATGCGGGGGAGATGGGGGGGATGGATGCGGGGGGGATGGGGGGGGATGGATGCGGGGGGATGGGGGGTGGATGGATGCGGGGGGGATGGGGGGATGGATGGATGCGGGGGGGATGGATGCGGGGGGATGGGGGGTGGATGGATGCGGGGGGGATGGATGCGGGGGAGATGGGGGGTGGATGGATGCGGGGGGGATGGGGGATGGATGGATGCAGGGGGATGGGGGGTGGATGGATGCGGGGGGGATAGGGGGAATGGACGGGGGGTGGATGGGTGCAGTGGAGGATGGGGGGATGGATGGGGGTGGATGGATGCGGAGGGATGGGGGGATGGATGCGGGGGGTGGGGGTGGATGGATGCGGGGGGGATGGATGCAGGGGGGATGGGTGCAGTGGAGGATGGGGGGATGGATGCGGGGGGATGGGGGGGATGGATGCGGGGGGGATAGGGGGGGGATGGATGCGGGGGGATGGGGGGTGGATGGATGCGGGGGGGATGGGGGGATGGATGGATGCGGGGGGGATGGATGCGGGGGGATGGGGGGTGGATGGATGCGGGGGGGATGGATGCGGGGGAGATGGGGGGTGGATGGATGCGGGGGGGATGGGGGATGGATGGATGCAGGGGGATGGGGGGTGGATGGATGCGGGGGGGATAGGGGGAATGGACGGGGGGTGGATGGGTGCAGTGGAGGATGGGGGGATGGATGGGGGTGGATGGATGCGGAGGGATGGGGGGATGGATGCGGGGGGTGGGGGTGGATGGATGCGGGGGGGATGGATGCAGGGGGGATGGGTGCAGTGGAGGATGGGGGGATGGATGGGGGTGGATGGATGCGGGGGGATGGGGGATGGATGGGGGGGATGGATGCGGGGGGTGGATGGATGCGGGGGGATGGGGGGATGGATGCGGGGGGATGTGGGGGATGGGTGCAGTGGAGGATGGGGGATGGATGGGGGTGGATGGATGCGGGGGGGATGGGGGGATGGGTGCAGTGGAGGATGGGGGGATGGATGGGGGTGGATGGATGCGGAGGGATAGGGGGATGGATGCGGGGGGGATGGATGCGGGGGGCATGGGGGGGATGGATGCGGGGGGATGGGGGGTGGATGGATGCGGGGGGTGGATGAGGGGGATGGATGTGGGGGGATGGGGGGTGGATGGATGGGGGGGGATAAAGGGGGTGGATGGATGCGGGTGGATGGATGGGGGATGGATGCGGGGGGATGGGGGGTGGATGGATGCGGGGGGATGGGGGGTGGATGGATGTGGGGGTGGATGGATGGGGGGGATGGATGAGGGGGGATGGGGGGGGATGGATGCGGGGGGATGGGGGGGTGGATGGATGGGGGGATAAGGGGGGTGGATGGATGGGGGATGGATGCGGGGGGATGGGGGGTGGATGGATGGGGGGTTGGGTGGATGGATGGGGGGATGGATGCGGGGGGATGGGGGGGGTGGATGGATGTGGGGGGATAAGGGGGGTGGATGGATGGGGGATGGATGCGGGGGGATGGGGGGGTGGATGGATGTGGGGGGATAAGGGGGGTGGATGGATGCGGGGGTGGATGGGGGGGATGGAGGGGGATGGATGCGGGGGGATGGGGGGTGGATGGATGTGGGGGGATAAAGGGGGTGGATGGATGCGGGGGGTGGATGGGGGGGATGGAGGGGGATGGATGTGGGGGGATGGGGGGTGGATGGATGTGGGGGGATAAAGGGGGTGGATGGATGCGGGTGGATGGATGGGGGATGGATGCGGGGGGATGGGGGGGATGGATGCGGGGGGATGGATGCGGGGGGATGGGGGGTGGATGGATGTGGGGGTGGATGGATGTGGGGGATGGATGCGGGGGGATGGGGGGGATGGATGCGGGGGGATGGGGGGATGGATGTGGGGGCATAAGGGGGGTGGATGGATGGGGGATGGATGTGGGGGGATGGGGGGGTGGATGGATGTGGGGGGATAAGGGGGGTGGATGGATGGGGGATGGATGCGGGGGGATGGGGGGTGGATGGGGGGTGGATGGATGTGGGGGGATAAGGGGGGTGGATGGATGGGGGATGGATGCGGGGGGATGGGGGGTGGATGGGGGGTGGATGGATGTGGGGGGATAAGGGGGGTGGATGGATGGGGGATGGATGCGGGGGGATGGGGGGTGGATGGATGGGGGGATGGGGGGGTGGATGGATGGGGGGATAAGGGGGGTGGATGGATGGGGGATGGATGCGGGGGGATGGGGGGTGGATGGATGGGGGGTTGGATGGATGGGGGGATGGATGCGGGGGGATGGGGGGGTGGATGGATGGGGGGATGGATGGGGGGATGGGGGGGTGGATGGATGGGGGGATAAGGGGGGGATGGATGGGGGGGATGTGGGGGGGATGGATGCGGGGGGATGGATGTGGATGGATGCGGGGGGGATAAGGGGGGTGGATGGATGGGGGATGGATGCGGGGGGATGGGGGGGTGGATGGATGGGGGGATGGATGCGGGGGGATGGGGGGGTGGATGGATGGGGGGGATAAGGGGGGTGGATGGATGTGGGGGGTATAGGGGGGGTGGATGGATGCGGGGGGATGGATGTGGGGGGATAAGGGGGGTGGATGGATGGGGGGGTGGATGGATGCGGGGGGATAAGGGGGGTGGATGGATGGGGGATGGGGGGTGGATGGATGTGGGGGGTATAGGGGGGGTTGGATGCGGGGGGGGATGGATGCGGGGGGGGAGGCCATAGATATTCATTCCTACCCCTCCCTTGCCAGAGCCCCCTATCTTGGCCGCCCCCCATCTCTCTCTTTCATTTCTGCGCTGGGGCTGGGGGGGGGGAGTCTGCTGGATGCAAATCACCTCATTAAGGAGCCAGCGGCAGGCGGGGTAATTAGCCTGGGCGACACAAAGGGAGCGGAGTGGGGGAGGGGAGAGATGGAGGGAAGGAGGCAGGGGCTGGGTGGAGGGAAAGCGAAGGATGGAGGGAGCGAAGCAGCGGGAGACGGAGAGTTAGAGGCTGGAAAGGAGGGTTAGAGGCAGAGACCAGACGTACTGACACCAGCAATGGGACAGAAAGACGGATGGAGTGAACGAAACAGAGACGAAAAGGAGGGGACACAACAGGCAGGAAGGAGAGAACGGAGGAAATGGAGGAGGAAGGAGGGAATGATACAGAGAGCAGAGGAGGATGGGGGAATGAGAGAGAGCAGAGGAGGATGGGGGAATGAGAGAGAGCAGAGGAGGATGGGGGAAGGAAGCAGGAGAAGAGGAGGATGGAGGGAACGAGAGAGCAGAGGAGGATGGGGGAAGGAAGCAGGAGAAGAGGAGGATGGAGGGAACGAGAGAGCAGAGGAGGATGGGGGAAGGAAGCAGGAGAAGAGGAGGATGGAGGGAACGAGAGAGCAGAGGAGGATGGGGGAACGAAGCAGGAGAAGAGGAGGATGGAGGGAACGAGAGAGCAGAGGAGGATGGGGGAACGAAGCAGGAGAAGAGGAGGATGGAGGGAACGAGAGAGCAGAGGAGGATGGGGGAACGAAGCAGAAGAGGAGGATAGAGGGAACGAGAGAGAGCAGAGGAGGATGGGGGAAGGAAGCAGGAGAAGAGGATGGAGGGAACGAGAGAGCAGAGGATGGGGGAACGAGAGAGAGCAGAGGAGGATGGGGGGAACGAGAGAGCAGAGGAGGATGGGGGAACGAGAGAGAGCAGAGGAGGATGGGGGAACGAAGCAGAAGAAGAGGAGGATGGAGGGAATGAGAGAGCAGAGGAGGATGGGGGAAGGAAGCAGGAGAAGAGGAGGATGGAGGGAACGAGAGAGCAGAGGAGGATGGGGGAAGGAAGCAGGAGAAGAGGAGGATGGAGGGAACGAGAGAGCAGAGGAGGATGGGGGAACGAAGCAGGAGAAGAGGAGGATGGAGGGAACGAGAGAGCAGAGGAGGATGGGGGAACGAAGCAGGAGAAGAGGAGGATGGAGGGAACGAGAGAGCAGAGGAGGATGGGGGAACGAAGCAGAAGAGGAGGATAGAGGGAACGAGAGAGAGCAGAGGAGGATGGGGGAAGGAAGCAGGAGAAGAGGATGGAGGGAACGAGAGAGCAGAGGATGGGGGAACGAGAGAGAGCAGAGGAGGATGGGGGGAACGAGAGAGCAGAGGAGGATGGGGGAATGAAGCAGGAGAAGAGGATGGAGGGAATGAGAGAGCAGAGGATGGGGGAACGAGAGAGAGCAGAGGAGGATGGGGGAACGAGAGAGCAGAGGAGGATGGGGGAACGAGAGAGCAGAGGAGGATGGGGGAACGAGAGAGAGCAGAGGAGGATGGGGGGAACGAAGCAGGAGAGGAGGATGGAGGGAATGAGAGCAGAGCAGGATGGGGGGAACAAAGCAGAAGAAGAGGAGGATGGGGGAACGAGAGAGCAGAGGAGGATGGGGGAATGAAGCAGGAGAAGAGGATGGAGGGAACGAGAGAGCAGAGGAGGATGGGGGGAACGAGAGAGCAGAGGAGGATGGGGGAACGAGAGAGAGCAGAGGAGGATGGGGGAACGAAGCAGAAGAAGAGGAGGATGGAGGGAATGAGAGAGCAGAGGAGGATGGGGGAACGAAGCAGGAGAAGAGGAGGATGGAGGGAACGAGAGAGCAGAGGAGAATGGGGGGAACGAAGCAGGAGAAGAGGAGGATGGGGGAACGAGAGAGAGAGCAGAAGGGGAAGGAAGCAGAAGGGGAGGATGGAGGGAACGAGAGAGCAGAGGAGGATGGGGGGAACGAAGCAGGAGAAGAGGAGGATGGGGGAACGAGAGAGAGAGCAGAGGAGGGGGGAAGGAAGCAGAAGGGGAGGATGGAGGGAAGGAGACAGACGAGGGGGAAGGAGACACAGCAGAGGGGACCGAACGAGGCACCGATGGGGGGTGACCCGGGTCCGTGCACTGGGGGGTGGGGGGATGGGGACAGTGCAGGCCGATTTGGGGAGATTCATGGCGGGGGCCAGGACGACTGTTGGAGAAACCAGCCTGTGGGGGAGGGGAGATGCCCCCGCCCCTCCCCCGCCGGGGGACCGGGCTGGCCCGGGGCACTAATCGGTGATGATGAGAGAGGCTCCTGACCCGCTCTGGGATCCCAGCCAAGGCCCCGGAGCTGCAGGTGCAGCCCAGAGTGGGGAGCCCCCTACCAGCAGGGGGTGCTGGGGGGCAGTTCCCATGCGGGGGGAGGGGGCAGGGAGGGAAGCCTGCGGTACTTGGCCTTTCGCCTAGACCTGACATCCCACAATGCACAAGGGCACTCATTTGCATGAGATTTGCATACAATAGTGAGCCCTGGGTGTCTAAGAAGCTCTGATCTTGTTCTATGTGCTAAAGGGGTGGGGGAAGTGTGGCTTGGAGGCTCCGCCCACTCATCTGCATATGCAAATATGTAACCCCATCAGAGGACCCAGGCTAGAGATACTGTAAAAGCCTCAACATCTTCTTTTCTCTGGTGTGTGTGTGTGTGTGTGTGTGTGTGTGTGTGTGTGTGTGAGAGAGAGAGAGAGAGAGAGAGAGAGAGAACCAATCGGAGGTGTCAGGTGTGTGTGTGTGTGTGTGTGTGTGTGTGTGTGTGTGTGAGAGAGAGAGAGAGAGAGAGAGAGAGAGAGAGAACTAGTCGGAGGTGTCAGCTGTGTGTGTGTGAGAGAGAGAGAGAGAGAGAGAGAGAACCAATCGGAGGTGTCAGCTGTGTGTGTGTGTGTGTGTGAGAGAGAGAGAGAGAGAGAACCAATCGGAGGTGTCAGGGGTGTGTGTGTGTGTGTGTGTGAGAGAGAGAGAGAACCAATCGGAGGTGTCAGCTGTGTGTGTGTGTGTGTGTGTGAGAGAGAGAGAGAGAGAACCAATCGGAGGTGTCAGGGGTGTGTGTGTGTGTGTGTGTGTGTGTGTGAGAGAGAGAGAGAGAGAGAGAGAGAGAGAGAGAGAGAACCAATCGGAGGTGTCAGGGGTGTGTGTGTGTGTGTGTGAGAGAGAGAGAACCAATCGGAGGTGTCAGCTGTGTGTGTGTGTGTGTGAGAGAGAGAGAGAGAGAGAGAGAGAGAACCAATCGGAGGTGTCAGCTGTGTGTGTGTGTGTGTGTGTGTGAGAGAGAGAGAACCAATCGGAGGTGTCAGGGGTGTGTGTGTGTGTGTGTGTGTGTGAGAGAGAGAGAGAGAGAGAGAGAACCAATCGGAGGTGTCAGGGGTGTGTGTGTGTGTGTGTGTGTGTGTGAGAGAGAGAGAGAGAGAGAGAGAACCAATCGGAGGTGTCAGCTGTGTGTGTGTGTGTGTGCCAACTGGGTATGTCGGTTGTGTGTGCACCGATCGGGTGTGTCAGCTGTGGCTGGGTGGGTGTGTTTTGTAGACTGATAGGGTGTAGATTCATCAGATGCATCGACTGTGTGTGTGTTGTGTATATCATTTGGGTGTAGCAACTGTATATCGCTCAGCTGTGTGGCTTGGATGTGTGTTGTGTATGTTGATCGGGTGTGTCGACTGTGCGTGTGTGTGGTGTGTATATTTATTGGGTGTGTGTTGTGTGTATCCATTGTGCGTGTTGTTTATGTTGAGTGTCAACGGTGCACTTGCTGTGTGTGTTGAATGCACACACATGCTACTGTCATGTCTGTGCCAAGTTGTCACTGTGCTGCTGTGTGTATCTCCACTGCCTCTGGGGGGTGTTGCAGGAAGTGGTGGTGCACTGAGCTCTGCCTCCGTGTGTGTTGGGTTGTGTGGCTCAGTGTTGTGTTTGTGTAGTCGCAGCTGAGTGACTGATTTTTTGCGGGTGGGGGGTTTGCATGTGTGTTGACATGCATGTTGTGGATTGTATGAGATGTGTGTGTTCCTGTCTCTTTGGGAACGCTGTGTATGATGGGGAGAGGCTTGTGCATACAGTGTGGTGTTCCGTAGTGCTGTGACGGGGTTGTGGGTGTTGGTTTGTACCTAGAGGTATATGGTGTGTGTGATGGGGGGGTGCATAGAAGTGTCCACGTGTGAGTTGTGTGTGTGTCAATGGTTGTATGTACATTATTCAGTGTTGGGGGGGTGGCCGACAGCAAGTGTTTTGTTACTGGAGATTGTGTGGTTGGATCAGGCTGCGGAAGTGGTCTGTGTGTGTGTGTGTGTGTGAGAGAGAAAGAAGGTGGGATGGGTTTGTGTTACTGTGACAATTAATGGGAGGGGGCTGTGGTGAGGGTTGTGTTGTTGCAGGGGGGTTGTGTTATGGAAGTGTGTGCTGTGATGTTGTTTTCCATTTGGAGATTATGTCAGGTGGGTTTTGTGGTGTTGTATTTGTTCTCCGGTTGTGTGTTGTGGGTTTCTGTTGTGGTGTAGTGTGCAGTTAACGTGTGTGGATGTCTTTAGGGTTTGTGTTGGAGTCATATATTTGTTGGTTGTATTAGATGATGTTTCTACTTTGTTTGTTGTGGCTGGTTTTCTGGGTGTCTGTTGTGTACTTTTTGTGAGGGGTGGGTTTTGTGTGTGTTGTTGATTGTGGTCTGTATTTCTTGTGGGTTTTTCATTGTTCATATTGTTGGCTGGTTGTCCTTTGTGGTTGTTGTGGGTTTTGTATAGTGTGTGTTATTGGTTAGATTTTGTGTAGGTTTGTTGTGTTTTTGGTGCGGGGGCATGTTGTGAGGTTTGTATTTTGTGTCTTGGTGGTGGAGTTTTTGTGGGGTTGGATTTGGGCTTTGTGCATTGTTGATTTGTGGGTTTGTGTTGTGAGGGTTTTCTGTGTTTCTGGTTGTATTTTGAGTTCTCTGCGGTAGTGTAATTTGTACTTTGTGTGTGTGGTGTTGGATTGTGTCATCATTGGGGGGGTGCTTTGTGAAAGCTTGGTGTGGTTGCTATGATTGCGCGTTACATTTGTCTTGTGTTTGGCTTCATTTTGGCGTCCTGGTTGTGTGTTTGTGTGCAGTGTCCACTGGCTGATTGCAGTTTGCGAGTGTGTGTTTTTGTGGGGGGTATCAGTTGGTTGTGTTTTATCTTTGCATTGTGTGGGACTTCGGAGGTAAGGGGCTAGCAGTTGTGTTGTGGGTCTGTGTTGTGATTCTCTCGTGTGCGGTTGTGCACTGGGTACCCTGGCTGGTTGTGTTTTGTGTGTGTTGTGTCCTGCTGCCGGGCTGTGTTTGGCATGTTTGTGTTACTGTCTCCTCTGCTGTGTCCCATCACGAGCCCCTTGGGGCTGCTACACAACTCAAGATGCACAAAATGGCAACACGGCAACAACCTCCTTTGGGGCTCCAGCCAGAGACAACAAGTGATTCACACCCCCCACACTGCCGAGAGCGGGGAGTCCCATCAAACCAGGGAGAGAACCCAGGAGTCCTGGCTCCCAGCCCCCCCCCCTCTAACCACCCCCCCTCCCCTCCCCAATCCAGGGAGAGAACCCAGGAGTCCTGGCTCCCAGCCCCCCCCCTCTAACCACCCCCCTCCCCTCCCAATCCAAGGGAGAGAACCCAGGGAGTCCTGGCTCCCAGCCCCCCCCCCCTCTAACCACCCCCTCCCCTCCCCAATCCAGGGAGAGAACCCAGGAGTCCTGGCTCCCAGCCCCCCCCCCCAACCACCCCTCCCCTCCCCAATCCAGGGAGAGAACCCAGGCGTCCTGGCTCCCAGGCCCCGCGGTGGGCTCTATCCTGTGCGAGGGGAGGGGGGAGCGAGGGAGCGAAGAAGCAGCTGACGGAGGAAGAAGGATTGTAAAATCGATTGGGCTGAGCCAGCCAGGGCACCGAGTTTGTCGCCCACCGGGAAATATGAGCTTCCTTGATACACTCCGACTTCCACCCTCCGCCGGCCCGGCTCCCTCCTTCCCTCCATCCTTCTGCCAGCCTGGCACCTTCATCCCTCCATCCCCTCCGCCAGCCTGGCTCCCTCCTCCCTCCATCCTTCCACCAGCCTGGCTCCCTCCTTCCCTTCATCCTTCTGCCGGCCCAGCTCCCTCTTTCCCTTTATCCCTCTGCTGGCCCGACTCGCTCCTTCCCTTCATTCTCTGCTGGCCTGACTGCTTCCCTTCCTCCACCCTTCCACCAACCCAGCTCCCTCCTTCCCTCCATCCCTCCGCTGGCCCAGCTCCCTCCTTCCCTTCATCCCTCTGCTGACCCATCCCACACACCCCTCTTTCGATCCACCCTTCCATCCGTCCATCATTCTCCCATACCTCCCTCCCTCCATCTCCACATCCCTTCATCCATCCACCCCTCCATCCATCCTCCCATCCCTCCCTCCATGCCCCATCCAAACCTCCCTCCATCCATCCCTCCATCTCCACATCCCCTCCATCCCTCCTTCCATCCCCACCCCCTCGTTCCATCCTCCCATCCATTCCTCCATGACCTATCCTCCCATCCCTCCATCTCTAATCCCCTCCATCCATCCCCACACCCCTTTGATCCACCCTTCCATCCATCCCTCCCTCATCCTCCCATCCATTCCTCCATGACCTATCCTCCCATCCCTCCATCTCTAATCCCCTCCATCCATCCCCAATCCCCTCCATCCATCCCCACACCCCTCTTTTGATCCACCCTTCCATCCCTCCCTCCCTCATCCTCCCATCCCTCGCTCCATGCCCCATCCAAAACTTCCTCCATCCATCCTCCCATCCATTCCCCCATGACCCATCCTCCCATCCCCCCAACTCCAATCCCCTCAAACTTCCTCCATCCCTCCTTCCATCCCTCCATCCACAGCCCTTCCATCCCTCCCTCAATCTCCCTTCCATCCCTTCATCCATCCACCCCTCCCTCCATCCACCCCTCCTTCCATCCCTCCCTCTCCATAGCCCTTCCATCCCTCCCTCTCCATAGCCCTTCCATCCCTCCCTCCATCTCCCTTCCATCCCTTCATCCATCCACCCCTCCTTCCATCCCTCCATCCATCTCTCCATCTCCATATCCCTTCCATTCCTCCATCCATCCACCCCTTCCTCCATCCTCCCATCCCTTCCTCCATGCCCCATCCAAACCTCCCTCCATCCATCCCTCCATCTCCACATCCCCTCCATCCCTCCTTCCATCCCCACACACCCCTCGTTCCATCCTCCCATCCATTCCTCCATGCCCCATCCAAAACTTCCTCCATTCATCCTCCCATCCATTCCTCCATGACCCATCCTCCCATTCCCCATCTCCAATCCCCTCAAACTTGTTCCATCCCTCCTTCCATCCCTCCATCTCTCCCTCCATCTCCATAGCCCTTCATCCATCCACCCCTCCATCCATCCTCCCATCCCTCCCTCCATGCCCCATCCAAACCCCCTCCATCCATCCCTCCATCTCCACATCCCCTCCATCCCTCCTTCCATCCCCACACCCCTTGTTCCATCCTCCCATCCATTCCTCCATGACCATCCTCCCATCCCCCATCTCCAATCCCCTCACAACTTGTTCCATCCCTCCTTCCATCCTTCCCTCCATCTCCATAGCCCTTCCATCCCTCCCTCCATCTCCCTTCCATCCTTTCATCCATCCATCTCTCCATATCCCTTCCATTCCTTCATCCATCCACCCCTCCCTTCATCCCTCCCTCCATCATGCTCCCATCCCTCCCTCCATGCCCCATCCAAAACTTCCTCCATCCATCCTCCCATCCATTCCCCCATGACCCATCCTCCCATCCCAACTCCAATCCCCTCACAACTTGTTCCATCCCTCCTTCCATCCCTCCATCTCTCCCTCCATCTCCATAGCCCTTCCATCCCTCCCTCCCTGCCCCAACCAAACCTCCCTCCATCCATCCTCCCATCCATCCTCCATGACCCATCATCCAATCCCCTCCATCCATCCCCACACACCCCTCTTTTGATCCACCCTCCCATCCCTCCCTCCATGCCCCATCCAAACCTCCCTCCATCCACCCCCTCCATCCATCCTCCCATCCATTCCTCCATGACCCATCCTCCCATCCCTCATTTCCAATCCCCTCCATCCATCCCCACACACCCCCTTTTTCAATCCACCCTTCCGTCCCTACATCCATCCTCCCATCCCTCCCTCCATGCCCCATCCAAACCTCCCTTCATCCATCCCTCCATCTCCACATCCCTCCATCCCTCCTTCCATCCCCACACACCCCTCGTTCCATGCACCCTTCCATCCCTCCATCCCGCCTTCCATCATCCTTCATGCCCCATCCTCCACACCCCTCCCTCCATCCTCCCATCCTCCCTCCCGCCTTCCATCATCCCTTCATGCCCCATCCTCCATCCTCCACACCCCTCCCTCCATCCTCCATCCTCCCTCCCGCCTTCCATCATCCCTTCATGCCCCATCCTCCATCCTCCACACCCCTCCCTCCATCCTCCCATCCTCCCTCCCGCCTTCCATCATCCCTTCATGCCCCATCCTCCATCCTCCACACCCCTCCCTCCATCCTCCCATCCTCCATCCCCCCTTCCATCATCCCTTCATGCCCCATCCTCCATCCTCCACACCCCTCCCTCCATCCTCCCATCCTCCCTCCCGCCTTCCATCATCCCTTCATGCCCCATCCTCCATCCTCCACACCCCTCCCTCCATCCTCCCATCCTCCCTCCCGCCTTCCATCATCCCTTCATGCCCCATCCTCCATCCTCCACACCCCTCCCTCCATCCTCCCATCCTCCATCCCGCCTTCCATCATCCCTTCATGCCCCATCCTCCATCCTTCACCTCTCCAACCATCCTTTGCTTCACCCCACACACCCTCCATCTTCCTGTCTCAGTCCTCTCTCCTCCTCCTCCATCCCCCCTTCATCTCATCTCCTTCCCCTCCCCTCTCCCATCCTTCCTTCTCACCTCCCCCATCTGTTCTCCCCTTCCCCTGCCCTCATCCCTCTCCCCTTCCCTCTCTCCATTCCTCTGTATCCTTCCTCCTCTCTCCCTATCTTTCCCCTTCTTCATCCCCTCTGTATCCTTCCCTCTCTCCATCCTCTGCCTGTCTTTCCCCTCCCTCCTCCTCCCTCCCTTCTCTCCCTGTCTCTGTCCCCTTCTCCATCCCCCTTCCTGTCTCCCCCTCTCCATCCTCTGTCTCCTTCTCCCTCTGTCTCCATCCCCTCCCTCTCTCCCTGTCTCCTTCCCCCTTTCCATCCCCCTCCATCTCTCCCTCTTTCACCTTCTCTATCCCCCTGCCTGTCTCCCCCTCTCCAGACTCTCTTTCTCCTTCCCTCTCTCTATCCCCTTGTCTCCATCCCCTCCCCCTCTCCTTCCCTTTCTCCATCCCTCCCTGTCTGTCCCCTTCTCCATCCCCCTGCCTGTCTCCTTCCCTCTCTCAATTCTCCTCCATCCCTCCCTGTCTCTTTCCCTCTCTCCATCCTCCGTCTCTTTCCCCCTCTCCATCCTCCATCCCTCCCTGTCTCTTTCCCTTTCTCCATCCCTCCCTGTCTCTTTCCCCCTCTCCATCCTCCATCCCTCCCTGTCTTTCCCTTTCTCCATCCCTCCCTGTCTCTTTCCCTCTCTCCATCCCTCCCTGTCTCTTTCCCTTTCTCCATCCCTCCCTGTCTCTTTCCCCCTCTCCATCCTCCATCCCTCCCTGTCTCTTTCCCTCTCTCCATCCTCCCTGTCTCTTTCCCCCTCTCCATCCCCCTCCCTCTCTCCCTGTCTCTTTCCCCCTCTCCATCCTCCATCCCTCCCTGTCTCTTTCCCTCTCTCCATCCCTCCCTGTCTCTTTCCCCCTCTCCATCCCCCTCCCTCTCTCCCTGTCTCTTTCCCCCTCTCCATCCTCCATCCCTCCCTGTCTCTTTCCCTCTCTCCATCCCTCCCTGTCTCTTTCCCCCTCTCCATCCCCCTCCCTCTCTCCCTGTCTCTTTCCCCCTCTCCATCCCCCTCCCTCTCTCCCTGTCTCTTTCCCCCTCTCCATCCTCCATCCCTCCCTGTCTCTTTCCCCCTCTCCATCCCCCTCCCTCTCTCCCTGTCTCTTTCCCTCTCTCCATCCCTCCCTCTGTCCCCTTCTCCATCCCCCGCCTGTCTCCTTCCCTCTCTCCATTCTCCTCCACCCCCCGCCCCCCGTTCACACGCTGCCAGGGAGGGAAGCGATGGGAAATCGATCCCACTTACTCTGGTCGCTGGAAGCGGGGGCTCCGCCGGGGGTGGGGGCGGGGGGGGAGCTCGGCTCCGGCCGCTCCCCTCCTCCAGCGCCTCCCCCTGGCTCAGGCCCGGCCCGCGGATCGATCGGGGCGCCGCCGCGGCTTCCCCATTGATTTACACTCGTCCGCGCCCGCCCTGCTCCGCTCCCTCGCTCCGGAGCCGCCGGCAGCGCACCACACAATGGAATAATCAATGTCCCTCCCCCGCCCTCCCGCACCCGCGGGGGGGCGCGGAGCAGGTGCAGCTGAGCATGATGGGAAATGTAGTCCCCCCCCCCGCAGACTCGGCCCCCCCCGCCTCGGCCCCGGGATGGAGAACACGGGGGGGGGGGTGGAGGATGGGCTGGGCGTGTCTGACCCCTCCCCCTCCAGAGCAGGTGCACTGCCCCCCCCCCATCGCCCCACAGCGGCCCCTAGAGGGGAAGGTTCCCCCCCCCCCGCCATTCAAGGAGTCCCCCCCTGGCCGTGCCTCGCTCCTCCGGGACAGCCCCCCCCCCCCAGCGTCCTTCTCCTCTGGGCCAGCCCGCCCCCACCCCAAACCCACCCCCGGTATCACAGCCCCCCCCCCAGCATCCTTCTCCTCCCACAGCCCCCCCCCCCAGCGTCCTTCTCCTCCGGGACAGCCCACCCCCCCCCCAAACCCACCCCCGGTATCACAGCCCCCCCCCCCAGCGTCCTTCTCCTCCGGGACAGCCCACCCACCCCAAACCCACCCCCGGTATCACAGCCCCCCCCCCAGCGTCCTTCTCCTCCGGGACAGCCCCCCCCACCCCAAACCCACCCCCGGTATCACAGCCCCCCCCCAGCGTCCTTCTCCTCCGGGACAGCCCACCCCCACCCCAAACCCACCCCCGGTATCACAGCCCCCCCCCCAGCATCCTTCTCCTCCGGGACAGCCCACCCACCCCAAACCCACCCCCGGTATCACAGCCCCCCCCCCCCAGCGTCCTTCTCCTCCAGGACAGCCCCCCCCACCCCAAACCCACCCCCGGTATCACAGCCCCCCCCCCAGCGTCCTTCTCCTCCAGGACAGCCCCCCCCACCCCAAACCCACCCCCGGTATCACAGCCCCCCCCCCAGCGTCCTTCTCCTCCGGGACAGCCCCCCCCACCCCAAACCCACCCCCGGTATCACAGCCCCCCCCCCAGCGTCCTTCTCCTCCGGGACAGCCCCCCCCACCCCAAACCCACCCCCGGTATCACAGCCCCCCCCCCAGCGTCCTTCTCCTCCGGGACAGCCCACCCCCACCCCAAACCCACCCCCGGTATCACAGCCCCCCCCCCCAGCGTCCTTCTCCTCTGGGACAGCCCACCCCCACCCCAAACCCACCCCCGGTATCACAGCCCCCCCCCGCGTCCTTCTCCTCCGGGACAGCCCACCCCCACCCCAAACCCACCCCCAGTATCACAGCCCCCCCCCAGCGTCCTTCTCCTCTGGGACAGCGCCCCCCACCCAAACCCACCCCCGGTATCACAGCCCCCCCCCCCCAGCGTCCTTCTCCTCCAGGACAGCCCCCCCCACCCCAAACCCACCCCCGGTATCACAGCCCCCCCCCCAGCGTCCTTCTCCTCCGGGACAGCCCACCCCCACCCCAAACCCACCCCCGCGGTATCACAGCCCCCTCCCCCAGCGTCCTTCTCCTCCGGGACAAACCCGCCCCCACCCCAAACCCACCCCCGCGGTATCACAGCCCCCTCCCCCAGCGTCCTTCTCCTCCGGGACACCCCGCCCCCACCCCAAACCCACCCCCGGTATCACAGCCCCCCCCCCAGCGTCCTTCTCCTCTGCAAGGGAGGGCAGGGCTGTTCTCTGCATGTTACACTTGGGGAAACTGAGGCACGGAGTGCCTCAGGGAGTTCACCTCACACCCACCCCAGACCCTCCATCCCTTCCCCAATGACTGCTCCAGTGCCCTCCCCGCCCCTCCACCCCACCTGCCACACACAGCGCTGCCCGTAAATCTCTGCCACACCTCACCCCTGACCCCCTCCCTCCCTCCCCCGACCCCTACGACCTCCCCACAGCCTTTCCCTCAAATCCCCGCCGTCTTCAGCCCACCTCTCTTCCCCCGCCCCATCTGGGCTCCCTTCCTGGCTGGTGGTGCTGTCAGGGGGAGAGAGAACAGCAATAATCAGCTGTGTGCCCAGCCCCCCTCTAACCACTAGCCCCCACTCCCCTCCTGGAACCAGGGAGGGAACCCAGGAGTCCTGGCTCCCAGCCCCTCTCCCACCTTTAACCACTTGACCCCACTCCCCTTCCAGAGCCTGGACTAACACTCTGGAGCCCAGGCCTCCTGGTCCACAACGGGTTAACCCCATCTCCTCATTAAGGACCCCCCAGCCTGCTGCTCCTAATTGCAGCTTTCCCGTCACCATAGCAACTGGGAGCAAAGAAGCGAGACAGACGCAGTTGACAGGGCGGGGAGTGAGACAGAGAGAGAGAGAGAGAGAGAGAGAGAGAGAGAGAGAGAGAGAGAGAGGCCAAAGACACCGGCTTTCCCAAGTCCTTCATCGTCTGGAACTACAGCTCCCAGCCTGCCCCGCTTCCTACAGAACTACAGCTCCCAGGATGCCCCGCTTCCCACTGAACTACAGCTCCCAGGATGCCCCGCTTCCCACTGAACTACAGCTCCCAGAATGCCCCGCTCCCTACAGAACTACAGCTCCCAGGATGCCCCACTCCCTACAGAACTACAGCTCCCAGGATGCCCCGCTTCCCACTGAACTACAGCTCCCAGGATGCCCCGCTCCCTACAGAACTACAGCTCCCAGGATGCCCCACTCCCTACAGAACTACAGCTCCCAGAATGCCCCGCTCCCTACAGAACTACAGCTCCCAGGATGCCCCGCTTCCCACTGAACTACAGCTCCCAGAATGCCCCGCTCCCTACAGAACTACAGCTCCCAGGATGCCCCACTCCCTACAGAACTACAGCTCCCAGGATGCCCCGCTTCCCACTGAACTACAGCTCCCAGGATGCCCCGCTCCCTACAGAACTACAGCTCCCAGGATGCCCCACTCCCTACAGAACTACAGCTCCCAGGATGCCCCACTCCCTACAGAACTACAGCTCCCAGGATGCCCCGCTTCCCACTGAACTACAGCTCCCAGAATGCCCCGCTCCCTACAGAACTACAGCTCCCAGGAGGCCCCGCTCCCTACAGAACTACAGCTCCCAGGATACCCGCTTCCCACCGAAGTACAGCTCCCAGGATGCCCCGCTCCCTACAGAACTACAGCTCCCAGAAGGCCCCGCTCCCTACAGAACTACGGCTCCCAGAATGCCCCGCTCCCTACAGAACTACAGCTGCCAGAATGCCCCGCTTCCCACCGAAGTACAGCTCCCAGGATGCCCCGCTCCCTACAGAACTACGGCTCCCAGAATGCCCCGCTCCCTACAGAACTACGGCTCCCAGCATGCCCCTCTCCCCTCAGAACTACTGCTCTTAGCAAGATCCACTCTCCCAAAGAACTACAGCTCCCAGCATGCCCCGCTCCCCTCAGAACTACAGCTCCCAGGATGCCCCGCTTCCTACCGAACTACAGCTCCCAGAATGCCCCGCTCCCTACAGAACTACGGCTCCCAGAATGCCCCGCTCCCTACAGAACTACGGCTCCAGAATGCCCCGCTCCCTACAGAACTACGGCTCCCAGAATGCCCCGCTCCCTAAAGAACTACGGCTCCCAGAATGCCCCGCTCCCTACAGAACTACAGCTCCCAGGATGCCCCACTCCCTACAGAACTACAGCTCCCAGGATGCCCCGCTTCCCACTGAACTACAGCTCCCAGAATGCCCCGCTCCCTACAGAACTACAGCTCCCAGGATGCCCCACTCCCTACAGAACTACAGCTCCCAGGATGCCCCGCATCCCACTGAACTACAGCTCCCAGGATGCCCCGCTCCCTACAGAACTACAGCTCCCAGGATGCCCCACTCCCTACAGAACTACAGCTCCCAGGATGCCCCACTCCCTACAGAACTACAGCTCCCAGGATGCTCCGCTTCCCACTGAACTACAGCTCCCAGAATGCCCCGCTCCCTACAGAACTACAGCTCCCAGGAGGCCCCGCTCCCTACAGAACTACAGCTCCCAGGATACCCGCTTCCCACCGAAGTACAGCTCCCAGGATGCCCCGCTCCCTACAGAACTACAGCTCCAGAAGGCCCCGCTCCCTACAGAACTACGGCTCCCAGAATGCCCCGCTCCCTACAGAACTACAGCTGCCAGGATGCCCCGCTTCCCACCGAAGTACAGCTCCCAGGATGCCCCGCTCCCTACAGAACTACGGCTCCCAGAATGCCCCGCTCCCTACAGAACTACGGCTCCCAGCATGCCCCTCTCCCCTCAGAACTACTGCTCTTAGCAAGATCCACTCTCCCAAAGAACTACAGCTCCCAGCATGCCCCGCTCCCCTCAGAACTACAGCTCCCAGGATGCCCCGCTTCCTACCGAACTACAGCTCCCAGAATGCCCCGCTCCCTACAGAACTACGGCTCCCAGAATGCCCCGCTCCCTACAGAACTATGGCTCCCAGAATGCCCCGCTCCCTACAGAACTACGGCTCCCAGAATGCCCCGCTCCCTACAGAACTACGGCTCCAGAATGCCCCGCTCCCCACAGAACTACAGCTCCCAGCATGCCCCGCTCCCCTCAGAACTACAGCTCCCAGAAGGCCCCGCTCCCTACAGAACTACAACTCCCAGGATGCCCCGCTCCCTACAGAACTACAACTCCCAGAATGCCCCGCTTCCCACTGAACTACAACTCCCAGCATCCCCCGCTCCCCACTACTCTCGGGCGACGAAGCAAATTGAGTCTCCAAAAAGAAAACTCCAGACACCCCCCCGCGGCTCCCCCCGCCCGGACCGAGCCGGCCCCGGGACCCGCCCGGAGAGTCCGGCGCGCGGCTGAGTGAGGCACGTGCTGTCGGGAGTGGGGCAGGGGGCGGGCTGGAAGGGGGGGTCACCATGGGGTCGGGGTGGGGCTGGGCGGTGCTATGGGGGGTGGGGCCGTGGGGCTCCGTGACTCTGCCCCACTCCCCCCCCCGGGGGTTCCGTGACTCTGCCCCACTCCCCCCCCCCGGGCGGCTCCGTGACTCTGCCCCTCTCCCCCCCCCCCCCCGGGCGGCTCCGTGACTCTGCCCCTCCCCCCCCCCCGTGGGGCTCCGTGACTCTGCCCCTCTCCCCCCCCCCCCCGGGCGGCTCCGTGACTCTGCCCCTCTCCCCCCCCCCCGTGGGGCTCCGTGACTCTGCCCCTCTCCCCCCCCCCCCCGGGCGGCTCCGTGACTCTGCCCCTCTCCCCCCCCCGGGGGCTCCGTGACTCTGCCCCTCTCCCCCCCCCGGCGGCTCCGTGACTCTGCCCCTCTCCCCCCCCGGCGGCTCCGTGACTCTGCCCCTCTCCCCCCCCCGGGCGGCTCCGTGACTCTGCCCCTCCCCCCCCCCGGGAGGCTCCGTGACTCTGCCCCTCTCCCCCCCCGGGGGGCTCCATGACTCTGCCCCTCTCCCCCCCCCCCGGGCGGCTCCGTGACTCTGCCCCTCTCCCCCCCCCCCCGGGCGGCTCCGTGACTCTGCCCTCTCCCCCCCCCCCCCCCCGGGCGGCTCCGTGACTCTGCCCCTCCCCCCCCCGGGGGGCTCCATGACTCTGCCCCTCTCCCCCCCCCCCCCCCGGGCGGCTCCGTGACTCTGCCCCTCCCCCCCAGGCGGCGATGCGGGCGGGCGGCATCGAGGTGGAGGCGAAGCTGCGGGTCGGGCCGGGGACGGAGGCCCGGCTGGTGGCGCTGGGGGCGTCCCGGGCCGGGGGGGCGTCGTTCCGGGATCGGTACTTCGACACCCCCGACCTGCGCCTGGCGCGGGCCGACCACTGGCTGCGGCTGCGCCAGGGGGCCGGCTGGGAGCTCAAGTGCCCCCCGACGCCCCCCGGCGGGTCCGGCCCGGCGCCCCCCCCCGCGGCCACCGCCTACCAGGAGCTGAGGAGCCCCCCCGCCGTCCTGGCCCGGCTGGGCGGGGCGCTGGGGGTCGCCCCGGGGCCCGGCTGGCAGCGGGTGCCCGAGGCCGTGGCCGGGCTGGGCCTGCGGGAGTTCGCCAGCTTCGGGACCCGGCGCCGCAGCTACCGGCTGGGGGCCCTGCGGGTCGACCTGGACCAGGCGGATTTCGGCTACGCCGTGGGCGAGGTGGAGGCCCTGGTGTGGGCCCCGGAGGACGTTCCGGCGGCGCTGGAGGAGGTGATGGAGCTACGGCGGGCACTGGGTGAGCGGAGGGGGGCAGGGCGGGGGGCACTGTGGGGGGGCAGGGCCGGGGGGCACCATGGGGGGTAGCGGGGCGGGGGGCACTGTGGGGGGGGGAGCAGGGCGGGGGGCACTGTGGGGGGGGAGCACGGCGGGGGGCACTGCGGGGGGGCACCGCGGGGGGGGGAGCAGGGCGGGGGGCACCGCGGGGGGGAGCAGGGCGGGGGGTAGCGGGGCCGGGGGCACCGCGGGGGGGGGAGCGGGGCGGGGGGCACTGCGGGGGGGCACCGTGGGGGGGGGAGCAGGCCGACCCCCGCTGACGGGCTCCTCCCCCCCCCCAGGGCAGGCCAGGGCCAGCCGTGTGCCCGGCAAGCTGAGCGTCTATCTCCAGCGGCGTCACCCCCGGCACTACCAGGAGCTGCTCCGGGCGGGGGTGCTGGGCGGGGACCCCCAGCCGCCCCCCCAAGACGACACCCGGCCGGACGTGGCCCCTCCACAGTGACAGGACTGGTGGGGGCGGCCGAGGTTGACCCGGCCCCCCCTAGCACTGGGGGGGGGATGGGCAGGGACCCCTCTTGTGCCGGGGTGGAGTGGGGCACAGAGCACCCCAACCCCAGCACTGTGCCCCCCAGATGAGGGGGGGGGGGGAGGAGATTCCTGGGGGGTTCCTAGGGGCCGTGGGGACGGGGTGGGACTCAGTTTCCCTGGGTGTGCTGGGGGGATGGGAGGGGGGGGCAGGCAGAGGCCCCCCGGTGCAGGGAGACGGGGGGGGGGGGGTGTCCGGGTCCCCCTGTGCCGGGTTCAACTCTCAATAAACCTCTCAGGTGCCGCTGGCTGAGAGTCGCTCTGGTCTGGGGGGGGTATTGTCCCCGGGGGGGGGGTGGTATTGTCCCGGGGGGGGGGGGTATTGTCCCCGGGGGGGGTCCCTGAGGGGCCCAGGGCAGATGTGCTGAGCTCAGAGAAAGGGAGGGGGGAGGGGCTGATGCCGAGGGGGGGGACCCCCGAGAAGGGCTCATCCTGAACCAACCCCAAGAGTGGGCAGGGGCTGCAACCCCCCCCCCCCCCCCATTTTGGACACCTGGACCCACTCGTGCTCTGGGCTTCTAGTTTATTGTTTAAACATCCCCCCCCCCCCCCGGCCCCCGTCTCGCTCGGGGGGGGGGGTTTGCTTCCGGGGGGGGGGGGTGTCGCTTCGCTTGTTATCGTTATCGCCTCCTCCGGAAACCTACAAGAGAGAAGACGAGCGAGCGGACGAGTGATGGATCCCAGCTCCCCCCACCCCCCCCGGGGAGAACCCAGGCGTCCTGGCTCCCACCCCTCAACCCCTTCCAGCCCCCTCCCCTTCCGGAGCCGGGACCCCGGGGACACCCCCCCCCCCCCCCGCCCGGCACTCACCCTTCCTCCTCCCCTTCTTCGCACTCGTCTTCTTCCTCCTCTTCCCCGGGGGGCCCAGGTCCTGGCAGGGGAAAGGAGACCGTGAGCTGGGGGAGGTTCAACCCCCTTCCCCCCTGTCCCGGAGCGCCCGGGCGATGGTCTGGAACCGCTCCCTAGGAAGCCAGACCGGACTCCGGGGGAAGGGCCCCTTCTCCGTACACAGCCTGTTTCCCAGGCCAGGAGCTTCAGGGGTCCCCACTTCCACCTTCCTGGGTCTGACCTCGGAGCATTCAGCACCTTCTGCCCCTCCGTGTGCTTCCCCCAGCAAGCCCGCCTGGGCGGGGTCCTGGGGGAGCCCATGGGTTCTGCACCCCAAATCCACAGTCAGACGTGACTCTCAGCCAGCCAGCAGAATAGACGGTTTATTTGAGATGTCAGGAACCATCCAACTCACAGCTTCTCAGTCCAAACAGGGTCCATCCAGTCAGGCCCTTCTGGGGTGCCAGGAGGTGAGACCCAGATTCTGGGCTCCTGCTTCTCCCCCAGGTTTATTCGATGACTTTCATCTGGTCCAACACAGACCATGCAGCGAGCGAGCGGGAGCCCTCAGCTGGATCCATCTCGGGCCAGAGAGCGAGTTGGCTTCTCTCCCCTTCCCAGCTCGACCCAGACCCAGACTGACTCAACCCCCTCTAGCCACTTCCTGCTCCTTTGTCCCTGTCCGGGGCTTCAGGTATCACCTGACCCCCCCCCCACCTGGGGTCAGGTTACAGCTTCACCTTGGCTTTGCTGTGCATCATCCACACATTCCCCCCCCTCCACATAGACGCCCAAGAAATGCAGAGGGGAAACTGAGGCACACACACACACACACACACACACACACACAGTACTCCCACTTCGCCCCCCCCCCCCGCCGCGCCGCCTCACCTCTCCCGTGGGGGGTGCTGCCCCGGTCAGGGCGCTGATGTCCCCGAAGTGGGTCAGGGAGTGGAGCTGGGCCCCCAGCGCGGCCGCCCGGCGCCGCCGGCCCTTCTCCTGCCGGCTCACGTTCACCCTCACCAGCATGGCCTCCTCGTAGCGCCGCCTGCAACGCCACAAGGGGGGGGCTGGGTCCCGCTGCGACCGCCGCCCCCCGCATCCCACTCCGCCCCCCGCGTCCCGGCTCTAGCCACTGCCCCCCGCTCCCCTCTGCCCCCCAGAGCCAGGATAGAACCCAGAAGCCCCGGCCCTCAGTCCCTCTCCCGTGCTCTACCCACTAGACCCCCTCCCTTCCCAGAGCCGGGATAGAACCCAGGAGTCCTGGCTCCCAGGCCCGTCCCCGCTCTCACCACTCACCGGTGCTCCTCCTCCCGGCTCTGCCGGGTGCCGTGCAGGTGGCGCCCCTCGCGGATCTCCTCCGGCGCCTCGGAGAACTGCTCCTTCAGCTCCCGGATGACGGAGCTGCTCAGCGCCCGCTTCCTGGCGTGCTCCAGCGCCTTCCTCTCCCGCTCGGCCTCCGTCTCGTCTGCGGGGGGGGGAGGGGGACGCGGTCACCCCTGGGGCGGGGGGAGCCTAGGGGGGCCACCCCTGGGGCGGGGGGAGTCTAGGGGGGCCACCTCGGGGGCGGGGGGCGGGGGCTCCCAGCACGTACCGTAATGCACCGGCACCAGCCGGGGGGGGACGTATTTCCGGACCCCTCCCTTGGCCAGGGGCTTCTTCCCAGCAGCTTGGCCTTCAGCCCCGTCCTCCTCTTCCTCCTCACTCAGCTGCCGGAGAGAAGCAGCCTGTCAATCAAGGGCTGGACCCCCCCCCCCCGAGTCAGGACACAGCCCAGCCCCCACCCTGCTCTAACCACTAGACCTCACTCCCTTCCCAGAGCTGGGAGGGAACCCAGGAGTCCTGCCCCTCCCCCTCACCTTGCTCATCATGTTCCCAGGGTCTGGTTTGAATCTCAGCGGATTGTCGTCTCCTAGAACGAGAGGAAACGGGGGGGGGGGGGGGGGGGGGGTTTGAGATTAGTAGGGGGGGGCAGTCACCTCGCGCCCCCCCCCCCCCCCCCGGTGCCCCCAACTCACCCACAGCGCCCGTCACAGCCGTCTTCACCAGCTTGTCAATCTGGTACCGGAGCTTCTGCTCAATGGGGCGCATCTTCTCCAACACCTGGGGGGAGGGGGGTCAGACGTGGGGAGACCCTGCCCCCCAAGAACCACACGGCCCACCCAGGAGTCCTGGGTCCCGGCCCCCCTGCTCTAACCACTAGACCCCCCCCTCCCAGAGCCGGGGAGAGAACCCAGGAGTCCTGGCTCCCAGCCCCCCCCTGCTCTAACCACTAGCCCCCCCCCCCCCCGAGCCGGGGAGAGAACCCAGGAGTCCTGGCTCCCAGCCCCCCTGCTCTAACCACTAGACCCCCCCCTCCCAGAGCCGGGGAGAGAACCCAGGAGTCCTGGCTCCCAGCCCCCCTGCTCTAACCACTAGACCCCCCCCCCTCCCAGAGCCGGGGAGAGAACCCAGGAGTCCTGGCTCCCGCCCCCCCTGCTCTAACCACTAGACCCCACTCCCCTCCCAGAGCCAGGGAGAGAACCCAGGAGTCCTGGCTCCCGGCCCCCCTGCTCTAACCACTAGACCCCACTCCCCTCCCAGAGCCGGGGAGAGAACCCAGGAGTCCTGGCTCCTGACCTTTCCATCTGCTCTAAGGACGGGACCCCCCCCCCCCCGATACCCTACAGAACCAGCCCCCCCGCCGGCCCCACCGTGCGCAGCTCGGCCAGGCGCAGGACGGTGGGCTGGGCGCCCAGGGACCCTCCCCACGTCTTCTCCAGCAGCAGCCGGGCCGCGTCCGCCAGGTAGAAGAGCAACAGCTGGGCCTTGAGCTCCAGGAAACTCAGCCCCTGGGGGGAGAGGAGAGGGGGGGTCAGGGGGGGACCTGGGGGAGGGATGAGGAGGAGGGGGGGTCAGGGGGGGACCTGGGGGAGGGATGAGGAGGAGGGGGGGTCAGGGGGGGACCTGGGGGAGGGATGAGGAGGAGGGGGGTCAGGGGGGAGGAGAGGGGGGCTCAGGAGGGATGAGGAGGGGGGACCCGGGGGGGTCACCCGGGGTGTGTGGGGTCAGTAGGGGGCGGATCACTATGGGGGGGGGGGAACCAGTAGGGTCCCCCCCCCCCGCTCTCACCTTCTCCGTGGGGAAGGCGCCAGCCCGGACCCTCTGCAGCAGCCCCTGGACGTGGGCCGTGACCCCGACAACCTGGGGGGAGAGAGGGGGTGAGCCGGGGCCTCTCCCGGGGGGGGGGGAGCCCCGATCTGGGGGGTCGGGGTCTCTCTCACCTGCTCCTGGAGCGATCCCAGCAGGGCCACCGCGGGGGGCAGGTCGGCCACCACCTGCTCCTGTAGGGGGGGGGGGACTTTAAACCAAGCTGCCCCCCCACTCTCCCTCCCACCAGTGCACCCCCAAACCCCCGTGTACCCCCCGCCCCTCCCACCAGTGCACCCCCAAACCCCCGTGTACCCCC
>JAVMKO010000174.1:0-56586 GCA_032164245.1 Sternotherus odoratus | reverse complement strand
GCTCAAAACAAAAAATTCTCGTATTTTTGATATATGATCAAATGGTGAAAAAGCTCAAAAATTCAGAAAAGGATCTAAAAATAAAAAAATTGAATTTTGTAAAGATTTTTGAAAGGGTGAAAAATTGGTCAAAAATTCAGAGAAGCCTCAAAATATTTTCAAATTTTGAAAATAATAAAAAAATGAAAAATGCTCAACAATTCAGAAAAGTCACAATAAATCAAAAAATTCTCAAATTTTTGAAAAATGCTCAAAAGGGTGAAAAATGCTCAAAAATTCAGAAAAGGATCTAAAAATAAAAAAATTGAACTTTGGAAATATGATTAAAGGGTGAAAATGGTCAAAAATTGGAAAAGCCTCAAAATATTTTCAAATTTTTGAAAAATAATGAAAAATAATGAAAAATAATGAAAATGCTCAAAAATACAGAAAAGTCTCAATAAACCAAAAAATTCTCAAATTTTTGAAAAATGCTCAAAAGGGTGAAAATGCTCAAAAATTCAGAAAAGGATCTAAAAATAAAAAAAAATTGAACTTTGGAAATATATTTGAAAGGGTGAAAAATTGGTCAAAAATTCAGAGAAACCTCAAAATATTTTGAATTTTTGAAAAATAATAAAAAATGGAAAATGCTCAAAAATTCAGAAAAGTCTCAATAAATCAAAAATTCTCAAATTTTTGAAAAATAATTAAAAAAATGGAAAATGCTAAAAAATTCAGAAAAGTCTGAATAAATCAAAAAATTCTCAATTTTTTGAAAAATGCTCTCAAAAGGGTGAAAAATGCTCAAAAATTCAGAAAAGGATCTAAAAATAAAAAAAATGAATTTTGGAAATATATTTGAAAGGGTGAAAAATTGGTCAAAAATTCAGAGAAGCCTCAAAATATTTTAAAATTTTTGAAAAATAATATGAAAAATGCTCAAAAAGTCAGAAATGTCTCAATAAATCAAAAAATTCTCAATTTTTTGAAATATAATAAAAGAATTGAAAATGCTCAAAAATTCAGAAAAGTCTCAATAAATCAAAAAATTCTCAAATTTTTGAAAAATGCTCAAAAATTCAGAAAAGGATCTAAAATAAAAATAAAATAAAATAAAATAAAATAAAATAAAATAAAAATAAAAATAAAATAAAAATAAAAAAAATTGAACTTTGGAAATATGATTAAAGGGTGAAAATGGTCAAAAATTGGGAAAAGCCTCAAAATATTTTCAAATCTCAAAAATTCAGAAAAGTCTCAATAAATCAAAAAATTCTCAAATTTTTGAAATATATCAAAGAGGTGAAAAGTGTTCAAAGCTACAGAAAAGGGTAAAAAAATCAGATTATTTTGAAATTTTTAAAAATGATCGAAAAGGCGAAAAGGCTCAAAAATTAGGAAAGGTCTCAAAAAATAAAAAATTCTCGAGTTTTTGAAAAGAGATCAAAAAGGTGAAAAATGCTCATAGTTCAGAAAAGGCTCAAGTATCCAAAATATCTTGAATTTTTGAAAAATGATCCAAACGGTGAAAACTGCTCAAAAATTCAGAAAAGTAAAAAAAATTGAATTTTGGAAATAGGATAAAAAGGGTGAAAAAAGGTAAAAAACTTAAGAGAAGCCTCAAAATATTTTAAAATTTTTGAAAAATAATTTAAAAAAATGAAAAATGCTAAAAAATTCAGAAATGTCTCAATAAATCAAAAAATTCTCAAATTTTGAAAAATGCTCAAAAAGTTGAAAAATGCTCAAGAATTCAACATGTAAAGAATGAATTTCTTGCAAAGAAAGAATTCAGCATGCTCAAGAATTCAGCATGTAAAGTAATAGGGATAAAGTTGTTCATATAAACTAATTTTCACAAGCAGATCTGTCCCAAAACCGCTGCAGTACCTAAAAATTGAACACAGATGTGGATTGCATTGTCAGTTTGACGCTAGACGTAATAGGGAAAAAGTTGCTCATATAAAGAAATTTTAACGAATGGATCTATACCAAAAGATCAGCAATACATTCAAACTACATGTAGGTGTAGCTTGCATTATCAATTTGAAGCTAGCTGTAAGAGAGGAAAAGTTTTCATATAAAGAACTTTTCACTAACGGATCCGTGCCAAAATTTATACCGTACTTTACAATTGAAGGCAGATGTGGATTGCATTCTCAGTTCAGAGCTAGTACTTAAAGTTAAATAGTTGCTCATATAAAGAAATGTTCATGAACGGATCCGTGGCAAGAGATCAGTAATACATTCAAATGACATGCTGATATGCATTGCATTGTAAGAACGGCGATAGGGATAAAGTTGTTCTTATAACTAAATTTTCATGAACAGATCTGTGCCAAAACTGCTGCAGTACCTAAAAACTGAACACAGATGTGGATTGCATTGTCAGTTTGACGCTAGAAGTAATAGGGCAAGAGTTGCTCCTAGAAACAAATTTTCACGAACGGATCTGTACCAAAAGCTCAGCAATACATTCAAAGGACATGCAGATGTGGACTGCATTTTCAGTTTGGCGATAGCCATGGTAGGGGAAAAGTTACAGATGTGGATTGCATTCTCACATTTGTGCTAGCAGTAATAGGGCAAGAGTTGCTCCTAGAAAGAAATTTTCACGAACGGATCTGTACCAAAAACTCAGCAGTACACTCAAATGACATGTAGATGTGGATTGCATTGGCAGATTGGCGCTAGAACTAATAGGGCAAAAGTTGCTCATATAAAGAAATTATTACTAAAGGATCCGTGCCAAAACTGCTGCAATACCTAAAAATTAAACACAGATGTGGATTGCATTTTCAATTCGGCGCTAGCAGTAATACGGCAAAAGTTGCTCATATAAAGAAATTTTCACAAACGGATCTGTACCAAAAGCTCAGCAGTACACTCAAATGATATGTAGATTTGGATTGCATTGTCAATTTGGCGCTAGCAGTAATAGGGCAAGTGTTGCTTCAAAAACATTATTTTCACAAACGGAGCTGTACCAAAAGCTCAGCAGTACACTCAAATGACATGTAGATGTGGATTGCATTGGCAGATTGGCGCTAGAACTAATAGGGCAAAAGTTGCTCATATAAAGAAATTATTACTAAAGGATCCGTGCCAAAAGCAGCAGTACCTAAAATTGAACACACATGTGGATTGCATTGTCAGTTTGACGCTAGAAGTAATAGGGAAAAAGTTGCTCATATAAAGAAATTTTAACGAATGGATCTATACCAAAAGATCAGCAATACATTCAAACTACATGTAGATGTAGCTTGCATTATCAATTTGAAGCTAGCTGTAAGAGAGGAAAAGTTTTCATATAAAGAACTTTTCACTAACGGATCCGTGCCAAAATTTATACCGTACCTTACAATTGATGGCAGATGTGGATTGCATTCTCAGTTCAGAGTGAGTACTTAAAGTTAAATAGTTGCTCATATAAAGAAATTTTCATGAACGGATCAGTAATACATTCAAATGACATGCTGATATGGATTGCATTGTCAGAACGGCGATAGCGGTAATAGGGATAAAGTTGGTCATATAACTTAATTTTCATGAACAGAACTGTGCCAAAACTGCTGCAATACCTAAAAATTGAACACAGATGTGGATTGCATTGTCAGTTTGAAGCTAGACGTAATAGGGCAAGAGTTGCTCCTAGAAACAAATTTTCACAAACGGATCTGTACCAAAAGTTCAGCAATACATTAAAATAACATGAGGATGTGGATTGCATTGGCAGTTTGGCACTAGCAGTAATAGGGGAAAAGTTGCTCATATAAAGAAATTTTCACGAACGGATCCGTGCCAAAGTTTGTGCAGTACCTTACAATTGAAGACATATGTGGATTTCATTCTCAGTTCAGAGCTACTACTGAAAGCTAAAGAGGTGCTCATATAAATAAATGTTCAAAAACGGATCTGTACCAAAAGCTCAGCAGTACACTCAAATGACATTTAGATGTGGACTGCATTGGCGGTTTGGCACTAGCAGTAATAGGGAAAAGTTGCTCATAAAAAGAAATTTTCACTAACGGATCCGTGCCAAAAATCCTCAAAAATTCAGAAAAGCTCAAAACAAAAAATTCTCGTATTTTTGATATATGATCAAATGGTGAAAAAGCTCAAAAATTCAGAAAAGGTTCTAAAAAAAATAATTGAATTTTTGAAATATATTTGAAAGGGTGAAAAATTGTTCTAAAATTCAGAGAAGCCTCAAAATATTTTGAAATTTGAAAAATAATTTAAAAAAATGGAAAATGCCCAAAAATTCAGAAAAGCCTGAATAAATCAAAAAATTCTCAAATTTTTGAAAAATAATAAAAAAAATGGAAAATGCTCAAAAATTCAGAAAAGTCTGAATAAATCAAAAAATTCTCAAATTTTTGAAAAATGCTCTCAAAAGGGTGAAAAATGCTCAAAAATTCAGAAAAGGATCTAAAAATAAAAAAAATTGAATTTTTGAAATATATTTGAAAGGGTGAAAAATTGTTCTAAAATTCAGAGAAGCCTCAAAATATTTTCAAATTTAGAAAAATAATAAAAAAATGAAAAATGCTCAAAAAGTCAGAAAAGTCTCAATAAATCAAAAAATTCTCAAATTTTTGAAAAATAATTTAAAAAATGGAAAATGCTCAAAAATTCAGAAAAGTCTGAATAAATCAAAAAAATTCTCAAATTTTTGAAAAATAATAAAAAAAAATGGAAAATGCTCAAAAATTCAGAAAAGTCTGAATAAATGAAAAAATTCTCAAATTTTGAAAAAATAATAAAAAAAATGGAAAATGCTCAAAAATTCAGAAAAGTCTGAATAAATCAAAAAATTCTCAAATTTTTGAAAAATAATAAAAAAAAATGGAAAATGCTCAAAAATTCAGAAAAGTCTGAATAAATGAAAAAATTCTCAAATTTGAAAAAATAATAAAAAAATGGAAAATGCTCAAAATTCAGAAAAGTCTGAATAAATCAAAAAATTCTCAAATTTTTGAAAAATAATTAAAAAAATGGAAAATGCTCAAAAAATTCAGAAAAGTCTGAATAAATCAAAAAATTCTCAAAAATTCAGAAAAGGATCTAAAAATAAAAAAAAATGAACTTTGGAAATATGATTAAAGGGTGAAAATGGTCAAAAATTGGGAAAAGCTTCAAAATATTTTCAAATTTTTGAAAAATAATGAAAAATAATGAAAAATGCTCAAAAATTCAGAAAAGTCTCAATAAACCAAAAAATTCTCAAATTTTTGAAAAATGCTCAAAAGGGTGAAAAATGCTCAAAAATTCAGAAAAGGATCTAAAAATAAAAAAAATTGAACTTTGGAAATATATTTGCAAGGGTGAAAAATTGGTCAAAAATTCAGAGAAGCCTCAAAATATGTTAAAATTTTTGAAAAATAAAAAAAAATGAAAAATGCTCAAAAATTGAGAAAAGTCTCAATAAATAAAAAAATTCTCAAATTTTTGAGATATAATAAAAAATGGAAAATGCTCAAAAATTCAGAAAAGTCTGAATAAATCAAAAAATTCTCAATTTTTTGAAAAATGCTCAAAAATTCAGAAAAGAATCTAAAAATAAAAAAATTGAACTTAGGAAATATATTTGGAAGGGTGTAAAATTGGTCAAAAATTCAGAGAGCCTCAAAATATTTTCAAATTTTGAAAAATAATAAAAAAATGAAAAATGCTCAAAAATTCAGAAAAGGATCTAAAAATAAAAAAATTGAACTTTGGAAATATGATTAATGGGTGAAAATGGTCAAAAATTGGGAAAAGCCTCAAAATATTTTCAAATTTTTGAAAAAATAATGAAAAATAATGAAAAATAATGAAAAATGCTCAAAAATTCAGAGAAGTCTCAATAAACCAAAAAAATTCTCAAATTTTGAAAAATGCTCAAAAGGGTGAAAAATGCTCAAAAATTCAGAAAAGGATCTAAAAATCAAAAAATTCTCAAATTTTGGAAAAATGCTCAAAAGGGGTGAAAAATGCTCAAAAATTCAGAAAAGTATCTAAAAATAAAAAATTGAATTTGAAAATGTATTTGAAAGGGTGAAAAATTGGTCAAAAATTCAGAGAAGCCTCAAAATATTTTAAAATTTTTGAAAAATAATATGAAAAATGCTCAAAAAGTCAGAAAAGTCTCAATAAATCAAAAAATTCTCAATTTTTTGAAATATAATAAAAAAATGGAAAATGCTCAAAAATTCAGAAAAGTCTCAACTATCCAAAAATCTTGAATTTTGAAAAATGCTCAAAGAGGTGAAAAATGCTCAAAAATTCAGAAGTCTGAATAAATCAAAAAAATCTCAATTTTTGAAAAATGCTCAAAAAGGTGAAAAATGCTCAAAAAATTCAGAAAAGAATCTAAAAATAAAAAATTGAACTTTGGAAATATATTTGAAAGGGTGAAAAATTGGTCAAAAATTAAGAGAAGCCTCAAAATATTTTCAAATTTGAAAAATAATTTAAAAAAATGGAAAATGCTAAAAATTCAGAAAAGTCTGAATAAATCAAAAAATTCTCAATTTTTGAAAAATGCTCTCAAAAGGGTGAAAAATGCTCAAAAATTCAGAAAAGGATCTAAAAATAAAAAAAATGAATTTTGGAAATATATTTGAAAGGGTGAAAAATTGGTCAAAAATTCAGAGAAGCCTCAAAATATTTTAAAATTTTTGAAAAATAATATGAAAAATGCTCAAAAAGTCAGAAATGTCTCAATAAATCAAAAAATTCTCAATTTTTTGAAATATAATAAAAAATTGAAAATGCTCAAAAATTCAGAAAAGTCTCAATAAATCAAAAATTCTCAAATTTTTGAAAAATGCTCAAAATTCAGAAAAGGATCTAAAATAAAATAAAATAAAATAAAATAAAAATAAAAATAAAATAAAATAAAAATAAAAATAAAATAAAAATAAAAAAAATTGAACTTTGGAAATATGATTAAAGGATGAAAATGGTCAAAAATTGGGAAAAGCCTCAAAATATTTTCAAATCTCAAAAATTCAGAAAAGTCTCAATAAATCAAAAAATTCTCAAATTTTTGAAATATATCAAAGAGGTGAAAAGTGTTCAAAGCTACAGAAAAGGGTAAAAAAATCAGATTATTTTGAAATTTTTAAAATGATCGAAAAGGCGAAAAGGCTCAAAAATTAGGAAAGGTCTCAAAAAATAAAAAATTCTCGAGTTTTTGAAAAGAGATCAAAAAGGTGAAAAAATGCTCCATAGTTCAGAAAAGGCTCAAGTATCCAAAATATCTTGAATTTTTGAAAAATGATCCAAACGGTGAAAACTGCTCAAAAATTCAGAAAAGTAAAAAAAATTGAATTTGGAAATAGGATAAAAAGGGTGAAAAAAGGTAAAAAACTTAGAGAAGCCTCAAAATATTTTAAAATTTTTGAAAAATAATTTAAAAAAAATGAAAAATGCTCAAAAATTCAGAAATGTCTCAATAAATCAAAAATTCTCAATTTTTGAAAAATGCTCAAAAAGTTGAAAAATGCTCAAGAATTCAACATGTAAAGAATGAATTTCTTGTAAAGAAAGAATTCAGCATGCTCAAGAATTCAGCATGTAAAGTAATAGGGATAAAGTTGTTCATATAAACTAATTTTCACAAGCAGATCTGTCCCAAAACCGCTGCAGTACCTAAAAATTGAACACAGATGTGGATTGCATTGTCAGTTTGACGCTAGACGTAATAGGGAAAAAGTTGCTCATATAAAGAAATTTTAACGAATGGATCTATACCAAAAGATCAGCAATACATTCAAACTACATGTAGGTGTAGCTTGCATTATCAATTTGAAGCTAGCTGTAAGAGAGGAAAAGTTTTCATATAAAGAACTTTTCACTAACGGATCCGTGCCAAAATTTATACCGTACTTTACAATTGAAGGCAGATGTGGATTGCATTCTCAGTTCAGAGCTAGTACTTAAAGTTAAATAGTTGCTCATATAAAGAAATGTTCATGAACGGATCCGTGGCAAGAGATCAGTAATACATTCAAATGACATGCTGATATGCATTGCATTGTAAGAACGGCGATAGGGATAAAGTTGTTCTTATAACTAAATTTTCATGAACAGATCTGTGCCAAAACTGCTGCAGTACCTAAAAACTGACAGATGTGGATTGCATTGTCAGTTTGACGCTAGAAGTAATAGGGCAAGAGTTGCTCCTAGAAACAAATTTTCACGAACGGATCTGTACCAAAAGCTCAGCAATACATTCAAAGGACATGCAGATGTGGACTGCATTTTCAGTTTGGCGATAGCCATGGTAGGGGAAAAGTTACAGATGTGGATTGCATTCTCACATTTGTGCTAGCAGTAATAGGGCAAGAGTTGCTCCTAGAAAGAAATTTCACGAACGGATCTGTACCAAAAACTCAGCAGTACACTCAAATGACATGTAGATGTGGATTGCATTGGCAGATTGGCGCTAGAACTAATAGGGCAAAAGTTGCTCATATAAAGAAATTATTACTAAAGGATCCGTGCCAAAACTGCTGCAATACCTAAAAATTAAACACAGATGTGGATTGCATTTTCAATTCGGCGCTAGCAGTAATACGGCAAAAGTTGCTCATATAAAGAAATTTTCACAAAACGGATCTGTACCAAAAGCTCAGCAGTACACTCAAATGATATGTAGATTTGGATTGCATTGTCAATTTGGCGCTAGCAGTAATAGGGCAAGTGTTGCTTCAAAAACATTATTTTCACAAACGGAGCTGTACCAAAAGCTCAGCAGTACACTCAAATGACATGTAGATGTGGATTGCATTGGCAGATTGGTGCTAGAACTAATAGGGCAAAAGTTGCTCATATAAATAAATTATTACTAAGGATCCGTGCCAAAAGCAGCAGTACCTAAAAATTGAACACAGATGTGGATTGCATTGTCAGTTTGACGCTAGAAGTAATAGGGAAAAAGTTGCTCATATAAGAAATTTTAACGAATGGATCTATACCAAAAGATCAGCAATACATTCAAACTACATGTAGATGTAGCTTGCATTATCAATTTGAAGCTAGCTGTAAGAGAGGAAAAGTTTTCATATAAAGAACTTTTCACTAACGGATCCGTGCCAAAATTTATACCGTACCTTACAATTGATGGCAGATGTGGATTGCATTCTCAGTTCAGAGTGAGTACTTAAAGTTAAATAGTTGCTCATATAAAGAAATTTTCATGAACGGATCAGTAATACATTCAAATGACATGCTGATATGGATTGCATTGTCAGAACGGCGATAGCGGTAATAGGGATAAAGTTGGTCATATAACTTAATTTTCATGAACAGAACTGTGCCAAAACTGCTGCAATACCTAAAAATTGAACACAGATGTGGATTGCATTGTCAGTTTGAAGCTAGACGTAATAGGGCAAGAGTTGCTCCTAGAAACAAATTTTCACAAACGGATCTGTACCAAAAGTTCAGCAATACATTAAAATAACATGAGGATGTGGATTGCATTGGCAGTTTGGCACTAGCAGTAATAGGGGAAAAGTTGCTCATATAAAGAAATTTTCACGAACGGATCCGTGCCAAAGTTTGTGCAGTACCTTACAATTGAAGACATATGTGGATTTCATTCTCAGTTCAGAGCTACTACTGAAAGCTAAAGAGGTGCTCATATAAATAAATGTTCAAAAACGGATCTGTACAAAAGCTCAGCAGTACACTCAAATGACATTTAGATGTGGACTGCATTGGCGGTTTGGCACTAGCAGTAATAGGGGAAAAGTTGCTCATAAAAAGAAATTTTCACTAACGGATCCGTGCCAAAAATCCTCAAAAATTCAGAAAAGCTCAAAACAAAAAATTCTCGTATTTTTGATATATGATCAAATGGTGAAAAAGCTCAAAAATTCAGAAAAGGTTCTAAAAAAAATAATTGAATTTTTGAAATATATTTGAAAGGGTGAAAAATTGTTCTAAAATTCAGAGAAGCCTCAAAATATTTTGAAATTTGAAAAATAATTTAAAAAAATGGAAAATGCCCAAAATTCAGAAAAGCCTGAATAAATCAAAAAATTCTCAAATTTTGAAAAATAATAAAAAAAATGGAAAATGCTCAAAAATTCAGAAAAGTCTGAATAAATCAAAAAATTCTCAAATTTTTGAAAAATGCTCTCAAAAGGGTGAAAAATGCTCAAAAATTCAGAAAAGGATCTAAAAATAAAAAAAATTGAATTTTTGAAATATATTTGAAAGGGTGAAAAATTGTTCTAAAATTCAGAGAAGCCTCAAAATATTTTCAAATTTAGAAAAATAATAAAAAAATGAAAAATGCTCAAAAAGTCAGAAAAGTCTCAATAAATCAAAAAATTCTCAAATTTTTGAAAAATAATTTAAAAAATGGAAAATGCTCAAAAATTCAGAAAAGTCTGAATAAATCAAAAAAATTCTCAAATTTTTGAAAAATAATAAAAAAAAATGGAAAATGCTCAAAAATTCAGAAAAGTCTGAATAAATGAAAAAATTCTCAAATTTTGAAAAAATAATAAAAAAAATGGAAAATGCTCAAAAATTCAGAAAAGTCTGAATAAATCAAAAAATTCTCAAATTTTTGAAAAATAATTAAAAAAATGGAAAATGCTCAAAAAATTCAGAAAAGTCTGAATAAATCAAAAAATTCTCAAAATTCAGAAAAGGATCTAAAAATAAAAAAATTGAACTTTGGAAATATGATTAAAGGGTGAAAATGGTCAAAAATTGGGAAAAGCTTCAAAATATTTTCAAATTTTTGAAAAATAATGAAAATAATGAAAAATGCTCAAAAATTCAGAAAAGTCTCAATAAACCAAAAAATTCTCAAATTTTGAAAAATGCTCAAAAGGGTGAAAAATGCTCAAAAATTCAGAAAAGGATCTAAAAATAAAAAAATTGAACTTTGGAAATATATTTGCAGGGTGAAAAATTGGTCAAAAATTCAGAGAAGCCTCAAAATATGTTAAAATTTTTGAAAAATAAAAAAAAATGAAAAATGCTCAAAAATTGAGAAAAGTCTCAATAAATAAAAAAATTCTCAAATTTTTGAGATATAATAAAAAAATGGAAAATGCTCAAAAATTCAGAAAAGTCTGAATAAATCAAAAAATTCTCAATTTTTTGAAAAATGCTCAAAAATTCAGAAAAGAATCTAAAAATAAAAAAATTGAACTTAGGAAATATATTTGGAAGGGTGTAAAATTGGTCAAAAATCAGAGAGCCTCAAAATATTTTCAAATTTTGAAAAATAATAAAAAAATGAAAAATGCTCAAAAATTCAGAAAAGGATCTAAAAATAAAAAAATTGAACTTTGGAAATATGATTAATGGGTGAAAATGGTCAAAAATTGGGAAAAGCCTCAAAATATTTTCAAATTTTTGAAAAATAATGAAAAATAATGAAAAATAATGAAAAATGCTCAAAAATTCAGAGAAGTCTCAATAAACCAAAAAATTCTCAAATTTTTGAAAAATGCTCAAAAGGGTGAAAAATGCTCAAAAATTCAGAAAAGGATCTAAAAATCAAAAAATTCTCAAATTTTGGAAAAATGCTCAAAAGGGTGAAAAATGCTCAAAAATTCAGAAAAGTATCTAAAAATAAAAAATTGAATTTTGAAAATGTATTTGAAAGGGTGAAAAATTGGTCAAAAATTCAGAGAAGCCTCAAAATATTTTAAAATTTTTGAAAAATAATATGAAAAATGCTCAAAAAGTCAGAAAAGTCTCAATAAATCAAAAAATTCTCAATTTTTTGAAATATAATAAAAAAATGGAAAATGCTCAAAAATTCAGAAAAGTCTCAACTATCCAAAAATCTTGAATTTTTGAAAAATGCTCAAAGAGGTGAAAAATGCTCAAAAATTCAGAAGTCTGAATAAATCAAAAAATTCTCAATTTTTGAAAAATGCTCAAAAAGGTGAAAAATGCTCAAAAATTCAGAAAAGAATCTAAAAATAAAAAAATTGAACTTTGGAAATATATTTGAAAGGGTGAAAAATTGGTCAAAAATTAAGAGAAGCCTCAAAATATTTTCAAATTTGAAAAATAATTTAAAAAAATGGAAAATGCTCAAAATTCAGAAAAGTCTGAATAAATCAAAAAATTCTCAAATTTTGAAAAATGCTCTCAAAAAGGTGAAAAAGCTCAAAAATTCAGAAAAGGATCTAAAAATAAAAAAATTGAATTTTGTAAAGATTTTTGAAACGGTGAAAAATTGGTCAAAAATTCAGAGAAGCCTCAAAATATTTTCAATTTTGAAAAATAATAAAAAAATGAAAAATGCTCAACAATTCAGAAAAGTCACAATAAATCAAAAAAATTCTCAAATTTTTGAAAAATGCTCAAAAGGGTGAAAAATGCTCAAAAATTCAGAAAAGGATCTAAAAATAAAAAAATTGAACTTTGGAATATGATTAAAGGGTGAAATGGTCAAAAATTGGGAAAAGCCTCAAAATATTTTCAAATTTTGAAAAATAATGAAAAATAATGAAAAATAATGAAAAATGCTCAAAAATACAGAAAAGTCTCAATAAACCAAAAAATTCTCAAATTTTTGAAAAATGCTCAAAAGGGTGAAAAATGCTCAAAAATTCAGAAAAGGATCTAAAAATAAAAAAAATTGAACTTTGGAAATATATTTGAAAGCGGTGAAAAATTGGTCAAAAATTCAGAGAAACCTCAAAATATTTTGAATTTTTGAAAAATAATAAAAAATGGAAATGCTCAAAAATTCAGAAAGTCTCAATAAATCAAAAAATTCTCAAATTTTTGAGATATAATAAAAAAAATGGAAAATGCTCAAAATTGAGAAAAGTCTGAATAAATCAAAAAATTCTCAATTTTTTGAAAATGCTCAAAAATTCAGAAAAGAATCTAAAAATAAAAAAATTGAACTTTGGAAATATATTTGAAAGGGTGAAAAATTGGTCAAAAATTCAGAGAAACCTCAAAATATTTTGAATTTTTGAAAAATAATAAAAAATGGAAAATGCTCAAAATTCAGAAAAGTCTCAATAAATCAAAAAATTCTCAAATTTTTGAAAATAATTAAAAAAATGGAAAATGCTAAAAAATTCAGAAAAGTCTGAATAAATCAAAAAATTCTCAATTTTTTAAAAAATGCTCTCAAAAGGGTGAAAAATGCTCAAAAATTCAGAAAAGGATCTAAAAATAAAAAAAATGAATTTTGGAAATATATTTGAAAGGGTGAAAAATGGTCAAAAATTCAGAGAAGCCTCAAAATATTTTAAAATTTTTGAAAAATAATATGAAAAATGCTCAAAAAGTCAGAAATGTCTCAATAAATCAAAAAATTCTCAATTTTTTGAAATATAATAAAAAAATTGAAAATGCTCAAAAATTCAGAAAAGTCTCAATAAATCAAAAAATTCTCAAATTTTTGAAAAATGCTCAAAAATTCAGAAAAGGATCTAAAAATAAAAATAAAATAAAATAAAATAAAAATAAAAATAAAATAAAATAAAAATAAAAATAAAATAAAAATAAAAAAAATTGAACTTTGGAAATATGATTAAAGGGTGAAAATGGTCAAAAATTGGGAAAAGCCTCAAAATATTTTCAAATCTCAAAAATTCAGAAAAGTCTCAATAAATCAAAAAATTCTCAAATTTTTGAAATATATCAAAGAGGTGAAAAGTGTTCAAAGCTACAGAAAAGGGTAAAAAAATCAGATTATTTTGAAATTTTTAAAAATGATCGAAAAGGCGAAAAGGCTCAAAAATTAGGAAAGGTCTCAAAAAATAAAAAATTCTCGAGTTTTTGAAAGAGATCAAAAAGGTGAAAAATGCTCCATAGTTCAGAAAAGGCTCAAGTATCCAAAATATCTTGAATTTTTGAAAATGATCCAAACGGTGAAAACTGCTCAAAAATTCAGAAAAGTAAAAAAAATTGAATTTTGGAAATAGGATAAAAAGGGTGAAAAAAGGTAAAAAACTTAAGAGAAGCCTCAAAATATTTTAAAATTTTGAAAAATAATTTAAAAAAATGAAAAATGCTCAAAAATTCAGAAATGTCTCAATAAATCAAAAAATTCTCAAATTTTTGAAAAATGCTCAAAAAGTTGAAAAATGCTCAAGAATTCAACATGTAAAGAATGAATTTCTTGCAAAGAAAGAATTCAGCATGATCAAGAATTCAGCATGTAAAGTAATAGGGATAAAGTTGTTCATATAAACTAATTTTCACAAGCAGATCTGTCCCAAAACCGCTGCAGTACCTAAAAATTGAACACAGATGTGGATTGCATTGTCAGTTTGACGCTAGACGTAATAGGGAAAAAGTTGCTCATATAAAGAAATTTTAACGAATGGATCTATACCAAAAGATCAGCAATACATTCAAACTACATGTAGGTGTAGCTTGCATTATCAATTTGAAGCTAGCTGTAAGAGAGGAAAAGTTTTCATATAAAGAACTTTTCACTAACGGATCCGTGCCAAAATTTATACCGTACTTTACAATTGAAGGCAGATGTGGATTGCATTCTCAGTTCAGAGCTAGTACTTAAAGTTAAATAGTTGCTCATATAAAGAAATTTTCATGAACGGATCCGTGGCAAGAGATCAGTAATACATTCAAATGACATGCTGATATGCATTGCATTGTCAGAACGGCGATAGGGATAAAGTTGTTCTTATAACTAAATTTTCATGAACAGATCTGTGCCAAAACTGCTGCAGTACCTAAAAACTGAACACAGATGTGGATTGCATTGTCAGTTTGACGCTAGAAGTAATAGGGCAAGAGTTGCTCCTAGAAACAAATTTTCACGAACGGATCTGTACCAAAAGCTCAGCAATACATTCAAAGGACATGCAGATGTGGACTGCATTTTCAGTGTGGCGATAGCCATGGTAGGGGAAAAGTTACAGATGTGGATTGCATTCTCACATTTGTGCTAGCAGTAATAGGGCAAGAGTTGCTCCTAGAAAGAAATTTTCACGAACGGATCTGTACCAAAAACTCAGCAGTACACTCAAATGACATGTAGATGTGGATTGCAATTGGCAGATTGGCGCTAGAACTAATAGGGCAAAAGTTGCTCATATAAAGAAATTATTACTAAAGGATCCGTGCCAAAACTGCTGCAATACCTAAAAATTAAACACAGATGTGGATTGCATTTTCAATTCGGCGCTAGCAGTAATACGGCAAAAGTTGCTCATATAAAGAAATTTTCACAAACGGATCTGTACCAAAAGCTCAGCAGTACACTCAAATGATATGTAGATTTGGATTGCATTGTCAATTTGGCGCTAGCAGTAATAGGGCAAGTGTTGCTTCAAAAACAATTATTTTCACAAACGGAGCTGTACCAAAAGCTCAGCAGTACACTCAAATGACATGTAGATGTGGATTGCATTGGCAGATTGGCGCTAGAACTAATAGGGCAAAAGTTGCTCATATAAATAAATTATTACTAAAGGATCCGTGCCAAAAGCAGCAGTACCTAAAAATTGAACACACATGTGGATTGCATTGTCAGTTTGACGCTAGAAGTAATAGGGAAAAAGTTGCTCATATAAAGAAATTTTAACGAATGGATCTATACCAAAAGATCAGCAATACATTCAAACTACATGTAGATGTAGCTTGCATTATCAATTGAAGCTAGCTGTAAGAGAGGAAAAGTTTTCATATAAAGAACTTTTCACTAACGGATCCGTGCCAAAATTTATACCGTACCTTACAATTGATGGCAGATGTGGATTGCATTCTCAGTTCAGAGTGAGTACTTAAAGTTAAATAGTTGCTCATATAAAGAAATTTTCATGAACGGATCAGTAATACATTCAAATGACATGCTGATATGGATTGCATTGTCAGAACGGCGATAGCGGTAATAGGGATAAAGTTGGTCATATAACTTAATTTTCATGAACAGAACTGTGCCAAAACTGCTGCAATACCTAAAAATTGAACACAGATGTGGATTGCATTGTCACTTTGAAGCTAGACGTAATAGGGCAAGAGTTGCTCCTAGAAACAAATTTTCACAAACGGATCTGTACCAAAAGTTCAGCAATACATTAAACTAACATGAGGATGTGGATTGCATTGGCAGTTTGGCACTAGCAGTAATAGGGAAAAGTTGCTCATTTAAAGAAATTTTCACGAACGGATCCGTGCCAAAGTTTGTGCAGTACCTTACAATTGAAGACATATGTGGATTTCATTCTCAGTTCAGAGCTACTACTGAAAGCTAAAGAGGTGCTCATATAAATAAATGTTCAAAAACGGATCTGTACCAAAAGCTCAGCAGTACACTCAAATGACATTTAGATGTGGATTGCATTGTCGGTTTGGCACTAGCAGTAATAGGGGAAAAGTTGCTCATAAAAAGAAATTTCACTAACGGATCCGTGCCAAAAATCCTCAAAAATTCAGAAAAGCTCAAAACAAAAAATTCTCGTATTTTTGATATATGATCAAATGGTGAAAAAGCTCAAAAATTCAGAAAAGGTTCTAAAAAAAATAATTGAATTTTTGAAATATATTTGAAAGGGTGAAAAATTGTTCTAAATTCAGAGAAGCCTCAAAATATTTGAAATTTGAAAAATAATTTTAAAAATGGAAAATGCCCAAAATTCAGAAAAGCCTGAATAAATCAAAAAATTCTCAAATTTTTGAAAAATAATAAAAAAAATGGAAAATGCTCAAAAAATTCAGAAAAGTCTGAATAAATCAAAAAATTCTCAAATTTTTGAAAAATGCTCTCAAAAGGGTGAAAAATGCTCAAAAATTCAGAAAAGGATCTAAAAATAAAAAAATTGAATTTTTGAAATATATTTGAAAGGGTGAAAAATTGTTCTAAAATTCAGAGAAGCCTCAAAATATTTTCAAATTTAGAAAAATAATAAAAAAATGAAAAATGCTCAAAAAGTCAGAAAAGTCTCAATAAATCAAAAAATTCTCAAATTTTTGAAAAATAATTTAAAAAATGGAAAATGCTCAAAATTCAGAAAGTCTGAATAAATCAAAAAAATTCTCAAATTTTTGAAAAATAATAAAAAAAAATGGAAAATGCTCAAAAAATTCAGAAAAGTCTGAATAAATGAAAAAATTCTCAAATTTTGAAAAAATAATAAAAAAAATGGAAAATGCTCAAAAATTCAGAAAGTCTGAATAAATCAAAAAATTCTCAATTTTTGAAAAATAATTAAAAAAATGGAAAATGCTCAAAAAATTCAGAAAAGTCTGAATAAATCAAAAAATTCTCAAAAATTCAGAAAAGGATCTAAAATAAAAAAAATTGAACTTTGGGAAATATGATTAAAGGGTGAAAATGGTCAAAAATTGGGAAAAGCTTCAAAATATTTCAAATTTTGAAAAATAATGAAAAATAATGAAAAATGCTCAAAAATTCAGAAAAGTCTCAATAAACCAAAAAATTCTCAAATTTTTGAAAAATGCTCAAAAGGGTGAAAAATGCTCAAAAATTCAGAAAAGGATCTAAAAATAAAAAAAATTGAACTTTGGAAATATATTGCAAGGGTGAAAATTGGTCAAAAATTCAGAGAAGCCTCAAAATATGTTAAAATTTTTGAAAAATAAAAAAAAATGAAAAATGCTCAAAAATTGAGAAAAGTCTCAATAAATAAAAAAATTCTCAAATTTTTGAGATATAATAAAAAAATGGAAAATGCTCAAAAATTCAGAAAAGTCTGAATAAATCAAAAAATTCTCAATTTTTGAAAAATGCTCAAAAATTCAGAAAAGAATCTAAAAATAAAAAAATTGAACTTAGGAAAATATATTTGGAAGGGTGTAAAATTGGTCAAAAATTCAGAGAGCCTCAAAATATTTTCAAATTTTGAAAAATAATAAAAAAATTGAAAAATGCTCAAAAATTCAGAAAAGGATCTAAAAATAAAAAAATTGAACTTTGGAAATATGATTAATGGGTGAAAATGGTCAAAAATGGGAAAAGCCTCAAAATATTTTCAAATTTTTGAAAAATAATGAAAATAATGAAAAATAATGAAAAATGCTCAAAAATTCAGAGAAGTCTCAATAAACCAAAAAAATTCTCAAATTTTTGAAAAATGCTCAAAGGGTGAAAAATGCTCAAAAATTCAGAAAAGGATCTAAAAATCAAAAAATTCTCAAATTTTGGAAAAATGCTCAAAAGGGTGAAAAATGCTCAAAATTCAGAAAAGTATCTAAAAATAAAAAATTGAATTTGAAAATGTATTTGAAAGGGTGAAAAATTGGTCAAAAATTCAGAGAAGCCTCAAAATATTTTAAAATTTTGAAAAATAATATGAAAAATGCTCAAAAAGTCAGAAAAGTCTCAATAAATCAAAAAATTCTCAATTTTTTGAAATATAATAAAAAAATGGAAAATGCTCAAAAATTCAGAAAAGTCTCAACTATCCAAAAATCTTGAATTTTTGAAAAATGCTCAAAGAGGTGAAAAATGCTCAAAAATTCAGAAGTCTGAATAAATCAAAAAATTCTCAATTTTTTGAAAAATGCTCAAAAAGGTGAAAAATGCTCAAAAATTCAGAAAAGAATCTAAAAATAAAAAATTGAACTTTGGAAATATATTTGAAAGGGTGAAAAATTGGTCAAAAATTAAGAGAAGCCTCAAAATATTTTCAAATTTGAAAAATAATTTAAAAAAATGGAAAATGCTCAAAAATTCAGAAAAGTCTGAATAAATCAAAAAATTCTCAAATTTTTGAAAAATGCTCTCAAAAAGGGTGAAAAAGCTCAAAAATTCAGAAAAGGATCTAAAAATAAAAAATTGAATTTTGTAAAGATTTTTGAAACGGTGAAAATTGGTCAAAAATTCAGAGAAGCCTCAAAATATTTTCAAATTTTGAAAAATAATAAAAAAATGAAAAATGCTCAACAATTCAGAAAAGTCACAATAAATCAAAAAATTCTCAAATTTTTGAAAAATGCTCAAAAGGGTGAAAAATGCTCAAAAATTCAGAAAAGGATCTAAAAATAAAAAAATTGAACTTTGGAAATATGATTAAAAGGGTGAAAATGGTCAAAAATTGGGAAAAGCCTCAAAATATTTTCAAATTTTTGAAAAATAATGAAAAATAATGAAAAATAATGAAAAATGCTCAAAATACAGAAAAGTCTCAATAAACCAAAAAATTCTCAAATTTTTGAAAAATGCTCAAAAGGGTGAAAAATGCTCAAAAATTCAGAAAAGGATCTAAAAATAAAAAAATTGAACTTTGGAAATATATTTGAAAGGGTGAAAAATTGGTCAAAAATTCAGAGAAACCTCAAAATATTTTGAATTTTTGAAAATAATAAAAAATGGAAAATGCTCAAAAATTCAGAAAGTCTCAATAAATCAAAAATTCTCAAATTTTTGAGATATAATAAAAAAAAATGGAAAATGCTCAAAAATTGAGAAAAGTCTGAATAAATCAAAAAATTCTCAATTTTTTGAAAAATGCTCAAAAATTCAGAAAAGAATCTAAAAATAAAAAAATTGAACTTTGGAAATATATTTGAAAGGGTGAAAAATTGGTCAAAAATTCAGAGAAACCTCAAAATATTTTGAATTTTGAAAAATAATAAAAAATGAAAATGCTCAAAAATTCAGAAAAGTCTCAATAAATCAAAAAATTCTCAAATTTTTGAAAAATAATTAAAAAATGGAAAATGCTAAAAAATTCAGAAAAGTCTGAATAAATCAAAAAATTCTCAATTTTTAAAAATGCTCTCAAAAGGGTGAAAAATGCTCAAAAATTCAGAAAAGGATCTAAAAATAAAAAAAATGAATTTTGGAAATATATTTGAAAGGGTGAAAAATTGGTCAAAAATTCAGAGAAGCCTCAAAATATTTTAAAATTTTGAAAAATAATATGAAAAATGCTCAAAAAGTCAGAAATGTCTCAATAAATCAAAAAATTCTCAATTTTTGAAATATAATAAAAAAATTGAAAATGCTCAAAAATTCAGAAAAGTCTCAATAAATCAAAAAATTCTCAAATTTTTGAAAAATGCTCAAAATTCAGAAAAGGATCTAAAAATAAAATAAAATAAAATAAAATAAAAATAAAAATAAAATAAAATAAAAATAAAAATTAAATAAAAATAAAAAAAATTGAACTTTGGAAATATGATTAAAGGGTGAAAATGGTCAAAAATTGGGAAAAGCCTCAAAATATTTTCAAATCTCAAAAATTCAGAAAAGTCTCAATAAATCAAAAAATTCTCAAATTTTTGAAATATATCAAAGAGGTGAAAAGTGTTCAAAGCTACAGAAAAGGGTAAAAAAATCAGATTATTTGAAATTTTTAAAATGATCGAAAAGGCGAAAAGGCTCAAAAATTAGGAAAGGTCTCAAAAAATAAAAAATTCTCGAGTTTTTGAAAAGAGATCAAAAAGGTGAAAAATGCTCCATAGTTCAGAAAAGGCTCAAGTATCCAAAATATCTTGAATTTTTGAAAAATGATCCAAACGGTGAAAACTGCTCAAAATTCAGAAAAGTAAAAAAAATTGAATTTTGGAAATAGGATAAAAAGGGTGAAAAAAGGTAAAAACTTAAGAGAAGCCTCAAAATATTTTAAAATTTTTGAAAATAATTTAAAAAAATGAAAAATGCTCAAAAATTCAGAAATGTCTCAATAAATCAAAAAATTCTCAAATTTTTGAAAAATGCTCAAAAAGTTGAAAAATGCTCAAGAATTCAACATGTAAAGAATGAATTTCTTGCAAAGAAAGAATTCAGCATGATCAAGAATTCAGCATGTAAAGTAATAGGGATAAAGTTGTTCATATAAACTAATTTTCACAAGCAGATCTGTCCCAAAACCGCTGCAGTACCTAAAAATTGAACACAGATGTGGATTGCATTGTCAGTTTGACGCTAGACGTAATAGGGAAAAAGTTGCTCATATAAAGAAATTTTAACGAATGGATCTATACCAAAAGATCAGCAATACATTCAAACTACATGTAGGTGTAGCTTGCATTATCAATTTGAAGCTAGCTGTAAGAGAGGAAAAGTTTTCATATAAAGAACTTTTCACTAACGGATCCGTGCCAAAATTTATACCGTACTTTACAATTGAAGGCAGATGTGGATTGCATTCTCAGTTCAGAGCTAGTACTTAAAGTTAAATAGTTGCTCATATAAAGAAATTTTCATGAACGGATCCGTGGCAAGAGATCAGTAATACATTCAAATGACATGCTGATATGCATTGCATTGTCAGAACGGCGATAGGGATAAAGTTGTTCTTATAACTAAATTTTCATGAACAGATCTGTGCCAAAACTGCTGCAGTACCTAAAAACTGAACACAGATGTGGATTGCATTGTCAGTTTGACGCTAGAAGTAATAGGGCAAGAGTTGCTCCTAGAAACAAATTTTCACGAACGGATCTGTACCAAAGCTCAGCAATACATTCAAAGGACATGCAGATGTGGACTGCATTTTCAGTGTGGCGATAGCCATGGTAGGGGAAAAGTTACAGATGTGGATTGCATTCTCACATTTGTGCTAGCAGTAATAGGGCAAGAGTTGCTCCTAGAAAGAAATTTTCACGAACGGATCTGTACCAAAAACTCAGCAGTACACTCAAATGACATGTAGATGTGGATTGCATTGGCAGATTGGCGCTAGAACTAATAGGGCAAAAGTTGCTCATATAAAGAAATTATTACTAAAGGATCCGTGCCAAAACTGCTGCAATACCTAAAAATTAAACACAGATGTGGATTGCATTTTCAATTCGGCGCTAGCAGTAATACGGCAAAAGTTGCTCATATAAAGAAATTTTCACAAACGGATCTGTACCAAAAGCTCAGCAGTACACTCAAATGATATGTAGATTTGGATTGCATTGTCAATTTGGCGCTAGCAGTAATAGGGCAAGTGTTGCTTCAAAAACATTATTTTCACAAACGGAGCTGTACCAAAAGCTCAGCAGTACACTCAAATGACATGTAGATGTGGATTGCATTGGCAGATTGGCGCTAGAACTAATAGGGCAAAAGTTGCTCATATAAATAAATTATTACTAAAGGATCCGTGCCAAAAGCAGCAGTACCTAAAAATTGAACACACATGTGGATTGCATTGTCAGTTTGACGCTAGAAGTAATAGGGAAAAAGTTGCTCATATAAAGAAATTTTAACGAATGGATCTATACCAAAAGATCAGCAATACATTCAAACTACATGTAGATGTAGCTTGCATTATCAATTTGAAGCTAGCTGTAAGAGAGGAAAAGTTTTCATATAAAGAACTTTTCACTAACGAGATCCGTGCCAAAATTTATACCGTACCTTACAATTGATGGCAGATGTGGATTGCATTCTCAGTTCAGAGTGAGTACTTAAAGTTAAATAGTTGCTCATATAAAGAAATTTTCATGAACGGATCAGTAATACATTCAAATGACATGCTGATATGGATTGCATTGTCAGAACGGCGATAGCGGTAATAGGGATAAAGTTGGTCATATAACTTAATTTTCATGAACAGAACTGTGCCAAAACTGCTGCAATACCTAAAAATTGAAACACAGATGTGGATTGCATTGTCACTTTGAAGCTAGACGTAATAGGGCAAGAGTTGCTCCTAGAAACAAATTTTCACAAACGGATCTGTACCAAAGTTCAGCAATACATTAAACTAACATGAGGATGTGGATTGCATTGGCAGTTTGGCACTAGCAGTAATAGGGGAAAAGTTGCTCATTTAAAGAAATTTTCACGAACGGATCCGTGCCAAAGTTTGTGCAGTACCCTTACAATTGAAGACATATGTGGATTTCATTCTCAGTTCAGAGCTACTACTGAAAGCTAAAGAGGTGCTCATATAAATAAATGTTCAAAAACGGATCTGTACCAAAAGCTCAGCAGTACACTCAAATGGACATTTAGATGTGGATTGCATTGTCGGTTTGGCACTAGCAGTAATAGGGGAAAAGTGCTCATAAAAAGAAATTTTCACTAACGGATCCGTGCCAAAAATCCTCAAAAATTCAGAAAAGCTCAAAACAAAAAATTCTCGTATTTTTGATATATGATCAAATGGTGAAAAGCTCAAAAATTCAGAAAAGGTTCTAAAAAAATAATTGAATTTTTGAAATATATTTGAAAGGGTGAAAAATTGTTCTAAAATTCAGAGAAGCCTCAAAATATTTTGAAATTTGAAAATAATTTTAAAAAATGGAAAATGCCCAAAAATTCAGAAAAGCCTGAATAAATCAAAAAATTCTCAAATTTTTGAAAAATAATAAAAAAAATGGAAAATGCTCAAAAATTCAGAAAAGTCTGAATAAATCAAAAAATTCTCAAATTTTGAAAAATGCTCTCAAAGGGTGAAAAATGCTCAAAAATTCAGAAAAGGATCTAAAAATAAAAAAAATTGAATTTTTGAAATATATTTGAAAGGGTGAAAAATTGTTCTAAAATTCAGAGAAGCCTCAAAATATTTTCAAATTTAGAAAAATAATAAAAAAATGAAAAATGCTCAAAAAGTCAGAAAAGTCTCAATAAATCAAAAAATTCTCAAATTTTGAAAAATAATTTAAAAAATGGAAAATGCTCAAAAATTCAGAAAGTCTGAATAAATCAAAAAAATTCTCAAATTTTTGAAAAATAATAAAAAAAAATGGAAAATGCTCAAAAATTCAGAAAAGTCTGAATAAATGAAAAAATTCTCAAATTTTGAAAAAATAATAAAAAAAATGGAAAATGCTCAAAAATTCAGAAAAGTCTGAATAAATCAAAAAATTCTCAAATTTTTGAAAAATAATTAAAAAAATGGAAAATGCTCAAAAAATTCAGAAAAGTCTGAATAAATCAAAAAATTCTCAAAAATTCAGAAAAGGATCTAAAATAAAAAAATTGAACTTTGGAAATATGATTAAAGGGTGAAAATGGTCAAAAATTGGGAAAAGCTTCAAAATATTTTCAAATTTTTGAAAAATAATGAAAAATAATGAAAAATGCTCAAAAATTCAGAAAAGTCTCAATAAACCAAAAAATTCTCAAATTTTTGAAAAATGCTCAAAAGGGTGAAAAATGCTCAAAAATTCAGAAAAGGATCTAAAAATAAAAAAAATTGAACTTTGGAAATATATTTGCAAGGGTGAAAAATTGGTCAAAAATTCAGAGAAGCCTCAAAATATGTTAAAATTTTGAAAAATAAAAAAAAATGAAAATGCTCAAAAATTGAGAAAAGTCTCAATAAATAAAAAAATTCTCAAATTTTTGAGATATAATAAAAAAATGGAAAATGCTCAAAAATTCAGAAAAGTCTGAATAATCAAAAAATTCTCAATTTTTGAAAAATGCTCAAAAATTCAGAAAAGAATCTAAAAATAAAAAATTGAACTTAGGAAATATATTTGGAAGGTGTAAAATTGGTCAAAAATTCAGAGAGCCTCAAAATATTTTCAAATTTTGAAAAATAATAAAAAAATGAAAAATGCTCAAAAATTCAGAAAAGGATCTAAAATAAAAAAATTGAACTTGGAAATATGATTAATGGGTGAAAATGGTCAAAAATTGGGAAAAGCCTCAAAATATTTTCAAATTTTTGAAAAATAATGAAAAATAATGAAAAATAATGAAAATGCTCAAAAATTCAGAGAAGTCTCAATAAACCAAAAAAATTCTCAAATTTTGAAAAATGCTCAAAAGGGTGAAAAATGCTCAAAATTCAGAAAAGGATCTAAAAATCAAAAAATTCTCAAATTTTGGAAAAATGCTCAAAAGGGTGAAAAATGCTCAAAAATTCAGAAAAGTATCTAAAAATAAAAAATTGAATTTTGAAAATGTATTTGAAAGGGTGAAAAATTGGTCAAAAATTCAGAGAAGCCTCAAAATATTTTAAAATTTTTGAAAAATAATATGAAAAATGCTCAAAAAGTCAGAAAAGTCTCAATAAATCAAAAAATTCTCAATTTTTTGAAATATAATAAAAAAATGGAAAATGCTCAAAAATTCAGAAAAGTCTCAACTATCCAAAAATCTTGAATTTTTGAAAAATGCTCAAAGAGGTGAAAAATGCTCAAAAATTCAGAAGTCTGAATAAATCAAAAATTCTCAATTTTTTGAAAAATGCTCAAAAAGGTGAAAAATGCTCAAAAATTCAGAAAGAATCTAAAAATAAAAAAATTGAACTTTGGAAATATATTGAAAGGGTGAAAAATTGGTCAAAAATTAAGAGAAGCCTCAAAATATTTTCAAATTTGAAAAATAATTTAAAAAAATGGAAAATGCTCAAAAATTCAGAAAAGTCTGAATAAATCAAAAAATTCTCAAATTTTGAAAAATGCTCTCAAAAAGGTGAAAAAGCTCAAAAATTCAGAAAGGATCTAAAAATAAAAAAATTGAATTTTGTAAACATTTTTGAAACGGTGAAAAATTGGTCAAAAATTCAGAGAAGCCTCAAAATATTTTCAAATTTTGAAAAATAATAAAAAAATGAAAAATGCTCAACAATTCAGAAAAGTCACAATAAATCAAAAAATTCTCAAATTTTTGAAAAATGCTCAAAAGGTGAAAAATGCTCAAAAATTCAGAAAAGGATCTAAAAATAAAAAAATTGAACTTTGGAAATATGATTAAAGGGTGAAAATGGTCAAAAATTGGGAAAAGCCTCAAAATATTTTCAAATTTTTGAAAATAATGAAAAATAATGAAAATAATGAAAAATGCTCAAAAATACAGAAAAGTCTCAATAAACCAAAAAATTCTCAAATTTTTGAAAAATGCTCAAAAGGGTGAAAAATGCTCAAAAATTCAGAAAAGGATCTAAAAATAAAAAAAATTGAACTTTGGAAATATATTTGAAAGGGTGAAAAATTGGTCAAAAATTCAGAGAAACCTAAAATATTTTGAATTTTTGAAAAATAATAAAAAATGGAAAATGCTCAAAAATTCAGAAAAGTCTCAATAAATCAAAAAATTCTCAAATTTTTGAGATATAATAAAAAAATGGAAAATGCTCAAAAATTGAGAAAAGTCTGAATAAATCAAAAAATTCTCAATTTTTTGAAAAATGCTCAAAAATTCAGAAAAGAATCTAAAAATAAAAAAATTGAACTTTGGAAATATATTTGAAAGGGTGAAAAATTGGTCAAAAATTCAGAGAAACCTCAAAATATTTGAATTTTTGAAAAATAATAAAAAAATGAAAATGCTCAACAATTCAGAAAAGTCACAATAAATCAAAAAATTCTCAAATTTTTGAAAAATGCTCAAAAGGGTGAAAAATGCTCAAAAATTCAGAAAAGGATCTAAAAATAAAAAAATTGAACTTTGGAATATGATTAAAGGGTGAAAATGGTCAAAAATTGGGAAAAGCCTCAAAATATTTTCAAATTTTTGAAAAATAATGAAAAATAATGAAAAATAATGAAAAATGCTCAAAAATACAGAAAAGTCTCAATAAACCAAAAAATTCTCAAATTTTTGAAAAATGCTCAAAAGGGTGAAAAATGCTCAAAAATTCAGAAAAGGATCTAAAAATAAAAAAAAATTGAACTTTGGAAATATATTTGAAAGGGTGAAAAAATTGGTCAAAAATTCAGAGAAACCTAAAATATTTTGAATTTTTGAAAAATAATAAAAAATGGAAAATGCTCAAAATTCAGAAAAGTCTCAATAAATCAAAAAATTCTCAAATTTTTGAGATATAATAAAAAAAATGGAAATGCTCAAAAATTGAGAAAAGTCTGAATAAATCAAAAATTCTCAATTTTTTGAAAAATGCTCAAAAATTCAGAAAAGAATCTAAAAATAAAAAAATTGAACTTTGGAAATATATTTGAAAGGGTGAAAAATTGGTCAAAAATTCAGAGAAACCTCAAAATATTTTGAATTTTGAAAAATAATAAAAAATGGAAAATGCTCAAAAATTCAGAAAGTCTCAATAAATCAAAAAATTCTCAAATTTTTGAAAAATAATTAAAAAAATGGAAAATGCTAAAAAATTCAGAAAAGTCTGAATAAATCAAAAAATTCTCAATTTTTTGAAAAATGCTCTCAAAAGGGTGAAAAATGCTCAAAAATTCAGAAAAGGATCTAAAAATAAAAAAAATGAATTTTGGAAATATATTTGAAAGGGTGAAAAAATTGGTCAAAAATTCAGAGAAGCCTCAAAATATTTTAAAATTTTTGAAAAATAATATGAAAAATGCTCAAAAAGTCAGAAATGTCTCAATAAATCAAAAAATTCTCAATTTTTTGAAATATAATAAAAGAATTGAAATGCTCAAAAATTCAGAAAAGTCTCAATAAATCAAAAAATTCTCAAATTTTTGAAAAATGCTCAAAAATTCAGAAAAGGATCTAAAATAAAAATAAAATAAAATAAAAATAAAATAAAATAAAATAAAATAAAAATAAAATAAAAATAAAAAAATTGAACTTTGGAAATATGATTAAAGGGTGAAAATGGTCAAAAATTGGGAAAAGCCTCAAAATATTTTCAAATCTCAAAAATTCAGAAAAGTCTCAATAAATCAAAAAATTCTCAAATTTTTGAAATATATCAAAGAGGTGAAAAGTGTTCAAAGCTACAGAAAAGGGTAAAAAATCAGATTATTTTGAAATTTTTAAAAATGATCGAAAAGGCGAAAAGGCTCAAAAATTAGGAAAGGTCTCAAAAAATAAAAAATTCTCGAGTTTTTGAAAAGAGATCAAAAAGGTGAAAAATGCTCCATAGTTCAGAAAAGGCTCAAGTATCCAAAATATCTTGAATTTTTGAAAAATGATCCAAACGGTGAAAACTGCTCAAAAATTCAGAAAAGTAAAAAAAATTGAATTTTGGAAATAGGATAAAAAAGGGTGAAAAAAGGTAAAAAACTTAAGAGAAGCCTCAAAATATTTTAAAATTTTGAAAAATAATTTAAAAAAATGAAAAATGCTCAAAAATTCAGAAATGTCTCAATAAATCAAAAAATTCTCAAATTTTTGAAAAATGCTCAAAAAGTTGAAAAAATGCTCAAGAATTCAACATGTAAAGAATGAATTTCTTGCAAAGAAAGAATTCAGCATGCTCAAGAATTCAGCATGTAAAGTAATAGGGATAAAGTTGTTCATATAAACTAATTTTCACAAGCAGATCTGTCCCAAAACCGCTGCAGTACCTAAAAATTGAACACAGATGTGGATTGCATTGTCAGTTTGACGCTAGACGTAATAGGGAAAAAGTTGCTCATATAAAGAAATTTTAACGAATGGATCTATACCAAAAGATCAGCAATACATTCAAACTACATGTAGGTGTAGCTTGCATTATCAATTTGAAGCTAGCTGTAAGAGAGGAAAAGTTTTCATATAAAGAACTTTTCACTAACGGATCCGTGCCAAAATTTATACCGTACTTTACAATTGAAGGCAGATGTGGATTGCATTCTCAGTTCAGAGCTAGTACTTAAAGTTAAATAGTTGCTCATATAAAGAAATTTTCATGAACGGATCCGTGGCAAGAGATCAGTAATACATTCAAATGACATGCTGATATGCATTGCATTGTAAGAACGGCGATAGGGATAAAGTTGTTCTTATAACTAAATTTTCATGAACAGATCTGTGCCAAAACTGCTGCAGTACCTAAAAACTGAACACAGATGTGGATTGCATTGTCAGTTTGACGCTAGAAGTAATAGGGCAAGAGTTGCTCCTAGAAACAAATTTTCACGAACGGATCTGTACCAAAAGCTCAGCAATACATTCAAAGGACATGCAGATGTGGACTGCATTTTCAGTTTGGCGATAGCCATGGTAGGGGAAAAGTTACAGATGTGGATTGCATTCTCACATTTGTGCTAGCAGTAATAGGGCAAGAGTTGCTCCTAGAAAGAAATTTTCACGAACGGATCTGTACCAAAAACTCAGCAGTACACTCAAATGACATGTAGATGTGGATTGCATTGGCAGATTGGCGCTAGAACTAATAGGGCAAAAGTTGCTCATATAAAGAAATTATTACTAAAGGATCCGTGCCAAAACTGCTGCAATACCTAAAAATTAAACACAGATGTGGATTGCATTTTCAATTCGGCGCTAGCAGTAATACGGCAAAAGTTGCTCATATAAAGAAATTTTCACAAACGGATCTGTACCAAAAGCTCAGCAGTACACTCAAATGATATGTAGATTTGGATTGCATTGTCAATTTGGCGCTAGCAGTAATAGGGCAAGTGTTGCTTCAAAAACATTATTTTCACAAACGGAGCTGTACCAAAAGCTCAGCAGTACACTCAAATGACATGTAGATGTGGATTGCATTGGCAGATTGGTGCTAGAACTAATAGGGCAAAAGTTGCTCATATAAATAAATTATTACTAAAGGATCCGTGCCAAAAGCAGCTGTACCTAAAAATTGAACACAGATGTGGATTCCATTGTCAGTTTGACGCTAGAAGTAATAGGGAAAAAGTTGCTCATATAAAGAAATTTTAACGAATGGATCTATACCAAAAGATCAGCAATACATTCAAACTACATGTAGATGTAGCTTGCATTATCAATTTGAAGCTAGCTGTAAGAGAGGAAAAGTTTTCATATAAAGAACTTTTCACTAACGGATCCGTGCCAAAATTTATACCGTACCTTACAATTGATGGCAGATGTGGATTGCATTCTCAGTTCAGAGCGAGTACTTAAAGTTAAATAGTTGCTCATATAAAGAAATTTTCATGAACGGATCAGTAATACATTCAAATGACATGCTGATATGGATTGCATTGTCAGAACGGCGATAGCGGTAATAGGGATAAAGTTGGTCATATAACTTAATTTTCATGAACAGAACTGTGCCAAAACTGCTGCAATACCTAAAAATTGAACACAGATGTGGATTGCATTGTCAGTTTGAAGCTAGACGTAATAGGGCAAGAGTTGCTCCTAGAAACAAATTTTCACAAACGGATCTGTACCAAAAGTTCAGCAATACATTAAAATAACATGAGGATGTGGATTGCATTGGCAGTTTGGCACTAGCAGTAATAGGGGAAAAGTTGCTCATTTAAAGAAATTTTCACGAACGGATCCGTGCCAAAGTTTGTGCAGTACCTTACAATTGAAGACATATGTGGATTTCATTCTCAGTTCAGAGCTACTACTGAAAGCTAAAGAGGTGCTCATATAAATAAATGTTCAAAAACGGATCTGTACCAAAAGCTCAGCAGTACACTCAAATGACATGTAGATTTGGATTGCATTGTCAGCTTTGCGCTAGCAGTAATAGGGGAAAAGTTGCTCATAAAAAGAAATTTTCACTAACGGATCCGTGCCAAAAATCCTCAAAAATTCAGAAAAGCTCAAAACAAAAAATTCTCGTATTTTTGATATATGATCAAATGGTGAAAAAGCTCAAAAATTCAGAAAAGGATCTAAAAATAAAAAAATTGAATTTTGTAAAGATTTTTGAAAGGGTGAAAAATTGGTCAAAAATTCAGAGAAGCCTCAAAATATTTTCAAATTTTGAAAAATAATAAAAAAAATGAAAAATGCTCAACAATTCAGAAAAGTCACAATAAATCAAAAAATTCTCAAATTTTTGAAAAATGCTCAAAAGGGTGAAAAATGCTCAAAAATTCAGAAAAGGATCTAAAAATAAAAAAATTGAACTTTGGAAATATGATTAAAGGGTGAAAATGGTCAAAAATTGGGAAAAGCCTCAAAATATTTTCAAATTTTTGAAAAATAATGAAAAATAATGAAAAATAATGAAAAATGCTCAAAAATACAGAAAAGTCTCAATAAACCAAAAAATTCTCAAATTTTTGAAAAATGCTCAAAAGGGTGAAAAATGCTCAAAAATTCAGAAAAGGATCTAAAAATAAAAAAAATTGAACTTTGGAAATATATTTGAAAGGGTGAAAAATTGGTCAAAAATTCAGAGAAACCTCAAAATATTTTGAATTTTTGAAAAATAATAAAAAATGGAAAATGCTCAAAAATTCAGAAAAGTCTCAATAAATCAAAAAATTCTCAAATTTTTGAGATATAATAAAAAAATGGAAAATGCTCAAAAATTGAGAAAAGTCTGAATAAATCAAAAAATTCTCAATTTTTTGAAAAATGCTCAAAAATTCAGAAAAAAATCTAAAAATAAAAAAATTGAACTTTGGAAATATATTTGAAAGGGTGAAAAATTGGTCAAAAATTCAGAGAAACCTCAAAATATTTTGAATTTTTGAAAAATAATAAAAAATGGAAAATGCTCAAAAATTCAGAAAAGTCTCAATAAATCAAAAAATTCTCAAATTTTTGAAAAATAATTAAAAAAATGGAAAATGCTAAAAAATTCAGAAAAGTCTGAATAAATCAAAAAATTCTCAATTTTTTGAAAAATGCTCTCAAAAGGGTGAAAAATGCTCAAAAATTCAGAAAAGGATCTAAAAATAAAAAAAATGAATTTTGGAAATATATTTGAAAGGGTGAAAAATTGGTCAAAAATTCAGAGAAGCCTCAAAATATTTTAAAATTTTTGAAAAATAATATGAAAAATGCTCAAAAAGTCAGAAATGTCTCAATAAATCAAAAAATTCTCAATTTTTTGAAATATAATAAAAGAATTGAAAATGCTCAAAAATTCAGAAAAGTCTCAATAAATCAAAAAATTCTCAAATTTTTGAAAAATGCTCAAAAATTCAGAAAAGGATCTAAAAATAAAAATAAAATAAAATAAAAATAAAAATAAAATAAAATAAAAATAAAAATAAAATAAAAATAAAAAAAATTGAACTTTGGAAATATGATTAAAGGGTGAAAATGGTCAAAAATTGGGAAAAGCCTCAAAATATTTTCAAATCTCAAAAATTCAGAAAAGTCTCAATAAATCAAAAAATTCTCAAATTTTTGAAATATATCAAAGAGGTGAAAAGTGTTCAAAGCTACAGAAAAGGGTAAAAAAATCAGATTATTTTGAAATTTTAAAAATGATCGAAAAGGCGAAAAGGCTCAAAAATTAGGAAAGGTCTCAAAAAATAAAAAATTCTCGAGTTTTTGAAAAGAGATCAAAAAGGTGAAAAATGCTCCATAGTTCAGAAAAGGCTCAAGTATCCAAAATATCTTGAATTTTTGAAAAATGATCCAAACGGTGAAAACTGCTCAAAAATTCAGAAAAGTAAAAAAAATTGAATTTTGGAAATAGGATAAAAAGGGTGAAAAAAGGTAAAAAACTTAAGAGAAGCCTCAAAATATTTTAAAATTTTTGAAAAATAATTTAAAAAAATGAAAAATGCTCAAAAATTCAGAAATGTCTCAATAAATCAAAAAATTCTCAAATTTTTGAAAAATGCTCAAAAGTTGAAAAATGCTCAAGAATTCAACATGTAAAGAATGAATTTCTTGCAAAGAAAGAATTCAGCATGCTCAAGAATTCAGCATGTAAAGTAATAGGGATAAAGTTGTTCATATAAACTAATTTTCACAAGCAGATCTGTCCCAAAACCGCTGCAGTACCTAAAAATTGAACACAGATGTGGATTGCATTGTCAGTTTGACGCTAGACGTAATAGGGAAAAAGTTGCTCATATAAAGAAATTTTAACGAATGGATCTATACCAAAAGATCAGCAATACATTCAAACTACATGTAGGTGTAGCTTGCATTATCAATTTGAAGCTAGCTGTAAGAGAGGAAAAGTTTTCATATAAAGAACTTTTCACTAACGGATCCGTGCCAAAATTTATACCGTACTTTACAATTGAAGGCAGATGTGGATTGCATTCTCAGTTCAGAGCTAGTACTTAAAGTTAAATAGTTGCTCATATAAAGAAATTTTCATGAACGGATCCGTGGCAAGAGATCAGTAATACATTCAAATGACATGCTGATATGCATTGCATTGTAAGAACGGCGATAGGGATAAAGTTGTTCTTATAACTAAATTTTCATGAACAGATCTGTGCCAAAACTGCTGCAGTACCTAAAAACTGAACACAGATGTGGATTGCATTGTCAGTTTGACGCTAGAAGTAATAGGGCAAGAGTTGCTCCTAGAAACAAATTTTCACGAACGGATCTGTACCAAAAGCTCAGCAATACATTCAAAGGACATGCAGATGTGGACTGCATTTTCAGTTTGGCGATAGCCATGGTAGGGGAAAAGTTACAGATGTGGATTGCATTCTCACATTTGTGCTAGCAGTAATAGGGCAAGAGTTGCTCCTAGAAAGAAATTTTCACGAACGGATCTGTACCAAAAACTCAGCAGTACACTCAAATGACATGTAGATGTGGATTGCATTGGCAGATTGGCGCTAGAACTAATAGGGCAAAAGTTGCTCATATAAAGAAATTATTACTAAAGGATCCGTGCCAAAACTGCTGCAATACCTAAAAATTAAACACAGATGTGGATTGCATTTTCAATTCGGCGCTAGCAGTAATACGGCAAAAGTTGCTCATATAAAGAAATTTTCACAAACGGATCTGTACCAAAAGCTCAGCAGTACACTCAAATGATATGTAGATTTGGATTGCATTGTCAATTTGGCGCTAGCAGTAATAGGGCAAGTGTTGCTTCAAAAACATTATTTTCACAAACGGAGCTGTACCAAAAGCTCAGCAGTACACTCAAATGACATGTAGATGTGGATTGCATTGGCAGATTGGTGCTAGAACTAATAGGGCAAAAGTTGCTCATATAAATAAATTATTACTAAAGGATCCGTGCCAAAAGCAGCTGTACCTAAAAATTGAACACAGATGTGGATTGCATTGTCAGTTTGACGCTAGAAGTAATAGGGAAAAAGTTGCTCATATAAAGAAATTTTAACGAATGGATCTATACCAAAAGATCAGCAATACATTCAAACTACATGTAGATGTAGCTTGCATTATCAATTTGAAGCTAGCTGTAAGAGAGGAAAAGTTTTCATATAAAGAACTTTTCACTAACGGATCCGTGCCAAAATTTATACCGTACCTTACAATTGATGGCAGATGTGGATTGCATTCTCAGTTCAGAGCGAGTACTTAAAGTTAAATAGTTGCTCATATAAAGAAATTTTCATGAACGGATCAGTAATACATTCAAATGACATGCTGATATGGATTGCATTGTCAGAACGGCGATAGCGGTAATAGGGATAAAGTTGGTCATATAACTTAATTTTCATGAACAGAACTGTGCCAAAACTGCTGCAATACTTAAAAATTGAACACAGATGTGGATTGCATTGTCAGTTTGAAGCTAGACGTAATAGGGCAAGAGTTGCTCCTAGAAACAAATTTTCACAAACGGATCTGTACCAAAAGTTCAGCAATACATTAAAATAACATGAGGATGTGGATTGCATTGGCAGTTTGGCACTAGCAGTAATAGGGGAAAAGTTGCTCATTTAAAGAAATTTTCACGAACGGATCCGTGCCAAAGTTTGTGCAGTACCTTACAATTGAAGACGTATGTGGATTTCATTCTCAGTTCAGAGCTACTACTGAAAGCTAAAGAGGTGCTCATATAAATAAATGTTCAAAAACGGATCTGTACCAAAAGCTCAGCAGTACACTCAAATGACATGTAGATTTGGATTGCATTGTCAGCTTTGCGCTAGCAGTAATAGGGGAAAAGTTGCTCATAAAAAGAAATTTTCACTAACGGATCCGTGCCAAAAATCCTCAAAAATTCAGAAAAGCTCAAACAAAAAATTCTCGTATTTTTGATATATGATCAAATGGTGAAAAAGCTCAAAAATTCAGAAAAGGTTCTAAAAATTGAATTTTTGAAATATATTTGAAAGGGTGAAAAATTGTTCTAAAATTCAGAGAAGCCTCAAAATATTTTGAAATTTGAAAAATAATTTTAAAAAATGGAAAATGCCCAAAAATTCAGAAAAGCCTGAATAAATCAAAAAATTCTCAAATTTTTGAAAAATAATAAAAAAAATGGAAAATGCTCAAAAATTCAGAAAAGTCTGAATAAATCAAAAAATTCTCAAATTTTTGAAAAATGCTCTCAAAAGGGTGAAAAATGCTCAAAAATTCAGAAAAGGATCTAAAAATAAAAAAAAATGAATTTTGGAAATATATTTGAAAGGTTGAAAATTGGTTAAAAATTCAGAGAAGCCTCAAAATATTTTCAAATTTAGAAAAATAATAAAAAAATGAAAAATGCTCAAAAAGTCAGAAAAGTCTCAATAAATCAAAAAATTCTCAAATTTTTGAAAAATAATTTAAAAAATGGAAAATGCTCAAAAATTCAGAAAAGTCTGAATAAATCAAAAAAATTCTCAAATTTTTGAAAAATAATAAAAAAAAATGGAAAATGCTCAAAAATTCAGAAAAGTCTGAATAAATGAAAAAATTCTCAAATTTTGAAAAAATAATAAAAAAAAATGGAAAATGCTCAAAAATTCAGAAAAGTCTGAATAAATCAAAAATTCTCAAATTTTTGAAAAATAATTAAAAAAATGGAAAATGCTCAAAAAATTCAGAAAAGTCTGAATAAATCAAAAAATTCTCAAAAATTCAGAAAAGGATCTAAAAATAAAAAAATTGAACTTTGGAAATATGATTAAAGGGTGAAAATGGTCAAAAATTGGGAAAAGCTTCAAAATATTTTCAAATTTTTGAAAATAATGAAAAATAATGAAAAATGCTCAAAAATTCAGAAAAGTCTCAATAAACCAAAAAATTCTCAAATTTTTGAAAAATGCTCAAAAGGGTGAAAAATGCTCAAAAATTCAGAAAAGGATCTAAAAATAAAAAAAATGAATTTTGGAAATATATTTGAAAGGGTGAAAAATTGGTCAAAAATTCAGAGAAACCTCAAAATATTTTGAATTTTTGAAAAATAATAAAAAATGGAAAATGCTCAAAAATTCAGAAAAGTCTCAATAAATCAAAAAATTCTCAAATTTTTGAAAAATAATTAAAAAAAATGGAAAATGCTAAAAAATTCAGAAAAGTCTGAATAAATCAAAAAATTCTCAATTTTTTGAAAAATGCTCTCAAAAGGGTGAAAAATGCTCAAAAATTCAGAAAAGGATCTAAAAATAAAAAAAATGAATTTTGGAAATATATTTGAAAGGGTGAAAAATTGGTCAAAAATTCAGAGAAGCCTCAAAATATTTTAAAATTTTTGAAAAATAATATGAAAAATGCTCAAAAAGTCAGAAATGTCTCAATAAATCAAAAAATTCTCAATTTTTGAAATATAATAAAAGAATTGAAAATGCTCAAAAATTCAGAAAAGTCTCAATAAATCAAAAAATTCTCAAATTTTTGAAAAATGCTCAAAAATTCAGAAAAGGATCTAAAATAAAAATAAAATAAAATAAAAATAAAAATAAAATAAAATAAAAATAAAAATAAAATAAAAATAAAAAAAATTGAACTTTGGAAATATGATTAAAGGGTGAAAATGGTCAAAAATTGGGAAAAGCCTCAAAATATTTTCAAATCTCAAAAATTCAGAAAAGTCTCAATAAATCAAAAAATTCTCAAATTTTTGAAATATATCAAAGAGGTGAAAAGTGTTCAAAGCTACAGAAAAGGGTAAAAAAATCAGATTATTTTGAAATTTTTAAAAATGATCGAAAAGGCGAAAAGGCTCAAAAATTAGGAAAGGTCTCAAAAAATAAAAAATTCTCGAGTTTTTGAAAAGAGATCAAAAAGGTGAAAAATGCTCCATAGTTCAGAAAAGGCTCAAGTATCCAAAATATCTTGAATTTTTGAAAAATGATCCAAACGGTGAAAACTGCTCAAAAATTCAGAAAAGTAAAAAAAATTGAATTTTGGAAATAGGATAAAAAGGGTGAAAAAAGGTAAAAAACTTAAGAGAAGCCTCAAAATATTTTAAAATTTTTGAAAAATAATTAAAAAAATGAAAAATGCTCAAAAATTCAGAAATGTCTCAATAAATCAAAAATTCTCAAATTTTTGAAAAATGCTCAAAAAGTTGAAAAATGCTCAAGAATTCAACATGTAAAGAATGAATTTCTTGTAAAGAAAGAATTCAGCATGCTCAAGAATTCAGCATGTAAAGTAATAGGGATAAAGTTGTTCATATAAACTAATTTTCACAAGCAGATCTGTCCCAAAACCGCTGCAGTACCTAAAAATTGAACACAGATGTGGATTGCATTGTCAGTTTGACGCTAGACGTAATAGGGAAAAAAGTTGCTCATATAAAGAAATTTTAACGAATGGATCTATACCAAAAGATCAGCAATACATTCAAACTACATGTAGGTGTAGCTTGCATTATCAATTTGAAGCTAGCTGTAAGAGAGGAAAAGTTTTCATATAAAGAACTTTTCACTAACGGATCCGTGCCAAAATTTATACCGTACTTTACAATTGAAGGCAGATGTGGATTGCATTCTCAGTTCAGAGCTAGTACTTAAAGTTAAATAGTTGCTCATATAAAGAAATTTTCATGAACGGATCCGTGGCAAGAGATCAGTAATACATTCAAATGACATGCTGATATGCATTGCATTGTAAGAACGGCGATAGGGATAAAGTTGTTCTTATAACTAAATTTTCATGAACAGATCTGTGCCAAAACTGCTGCAGTACCTAAAAACTGAACACAGATGTGGATTGCATTGTCAGTTTGACGCTAGAAGTAATAGGGCAAGAGTTGCTCCTAGAAACAAATTTTCACGAACGGATCTGTACCAAAAGCTCAGCAATACATTCAAAGGACATGCAGATGTGGACTGCATTTTCAGTTTGGCGATAGCCATGGTAGGGGAAAAGTTACAGATGTGGATTGCATTCTCACATTTGTGCTAGCAGTAATAGGGCAAGAGTTGCTCCTAGAAAGAAATTTCACGAACGGATCTGTACCAAAAACTCAGCAGTACACTCAAATGACATGTAGATGTGGATTGCATTGGCAGATTGGCGCTAGAACTAATAGGGCAAAAGTTGCTCATATAAAGAAATTATTACTAAAGGATCCGTGCCAAAACTGCTGCAATACCTAAAAATTAAACACAGATGTGGATTGCATTTTCAATTCGGCGCTAGCAGTAATACGGCAAAAGTTGCTCATATAAAGAAATTTTCACAAACGGATCTGTACCAAAAGCTCAGCAGTACACTCAAATGATATGTAGATTTGGATTGCATTGTCAATTTGGCGCTAGCAGTAATAGGGCAAGTGTTGCTTCAAAAACATTATTTTCACAAACGGAGCTGTACCAAAAGCTCAGCAGTACACTCAAATGACATGTAGATGTGGATTGCATTGGCAGATTGGTGCTAGAACTAATAGGGCAAAAGTTGCTCATATAAATAAATTATTACTAAAGGATCCGTGCCAAAAGCAGCTGTACCTAAAAATTGAACACAGATGTGGATTGCATTGTCAGTTTGACGCTAGAAGTAATAGGGAAAAAGTTGCTCATATAAAGAAATTTTAACGAATGGATCTATACCAAAAGATCAGCAATACATTCAAACTACATGTAGATGTAGCTTGCATTATCAATTTGAAGCTAGCTGTAAGAGAGGAAAAGTTTTCATATAAAGAACTTTTCACTAACGGATCCGTGCCAAAATTTATACCGTACCTTACAATTGATGGCAGATGTGGATTGCATTCTCAGTTCAGAGCGAGTACTTAAAGTTAAATAGTTGCTCATATAAAGAAATTTTCATGAACGGATCAGTAATACATTCAAATGACATGCTGATATGGATTGCATTGTCAGAACGGCGATAGCGGTAATAGGGATAAAGTTGGTCATATAACTTAATTTTCATGAACAGAACTGTGCCAAAACTGCTGCAATACTTAAAAATTGAACACAGATGTGGATTGCATTGTCAGTTTGAAGCTAGACGTAATAGGGCAAGAGTTGCTCCTAGAAACAAATTTTCACAAACGGATCTGTACCAAAAGTTCAGCAATACATTAAAATAACATGAGGATGTGGATTGCATTGGCAGTTTGGCACTAGCAGTAATAGGGGAAAAGTTGCTCATTTAAAGAAATTTTCACGAACGGATCCGTGCCAAAGTTTGTGCAGTACCTTACAATTGAAGACGTATGTGGATTTCATTCTCAGTTCAGAGCTACTACTGAAAGCTAAAGAGGTGCTCATATAAATAAATGTTCAAAAACGGATCTGTACCAAAAGCTCAGCAGTACACTCAAATGACATGTAGATTTGGATTGCATTGTCAGCTTTGCGCTAGCAGTAATAGGGGAAAAGTTGCTCATAAAAAGAAATTTTCACTAACGGATCCGTGCCAAAAATCCTCAAAAATTCAGAAAAGCTCAAAACAAAAAATTCTCGTATTTTTGATATATGATCAAATGGTGAAAAAGCTCAAAAATTCAGAAAAGGTTCTAAAAAAAATAATTGAATTTTTGAAATATATTTGAAAGGGTGAAAAATTGTTCTAAAATTCAGAGAAGCCTCAAAATATTTTGAAATTTGAAAAATAATTTTAAAAAATGGAAAATGCCCAAAAATTCAGAAAAGCCTGAATAAATCAAAAAATTCTCAAATTTTTGAAAAATAATAAAAAAAATGGAAAATGCTCAAAAATTCAGAAAAGTCTGAATAAATCAAAAAATTCTCAAATTTTTGAAAAATGCTCTCAAAAGGGTGAAAAATGCTCAAAAATTCAGAAAAGGATCTAAAAATAAAAAAAAATGAATTTTGGAAATATATTTGAAAGGTTGAAAATTGGTTAAAAATTCAGAGAAGCCTCAAAATATTTTCAAATTTAGAAAAATAATAAAAAAATGAAAAATGCTCAAAAAGTCAGAAAAGTCTCAATAAATCAAAAAATTCTCAAATTTTTGAAAAATAATTTAAAAAATGGAAAATACTCAAAAATTCAGAAAAGTCTGAATAAATCAAAAAAATTCTCAAATTTTTGAAAAATAATAAAAAAAAATGGAAAATGCTCAAAAATTCAGAAAAGTCTGAATAAATGAAAAAATTCTCAAAAATTCAGAAAAGGATCTAAAAATAAAAAAATTTGAACTTTGGAAATATGATTAAAGGGTGAAAATGGTCAAAAATTGGGAAAAGCTTCAAAATATTTTCAAATTTTTGAAAAATAATGAAAAATAATGAAAAATGCTCAAAAATTCAGAAAAGTCTCAATAAACCAAAAAATTCTCAAATTTTTGAAAAATGCTCAAAAGGGTGAAAAATGCTCAAAAATTCAGAAAAGGATCTAAAAATAAAAAAAATGAATTTTGGAAATATATTTGAAAGGGTGAAAAATTGGTCAAAAATTCAGAGAAACCTCAAAATATTTTGAATTTTTGAAAAATAATAAAAAATGGAAAATGCTCAAAAATTCAGAAAAGTCTCAATAAATCAAAAAATTCTCAAATTTTTGAAAAATAATTAAAAAAAATGGAAAATGCTAAAAAATTCAGAAAAGTCTGAATAAATCAAAAAATTCTCAATTTTTTGAAAAATGCTCTCAAAAGGGTGAAAAATGCTCAAAAATTCAGAAAAGGATCTAAAAATAAAAAAAATGAATTTTGGAAATATATTTGAAAGGGTGAAAAATTGGTCAAAAATTCAGAGAAGCCTCAAAATATTTTAAAATTTTTGAAAAATAATATGAAAAATGCTCAAAAAGTCAGAAATGTCTCAATAAATCAAAAAATTCTCAATTTTTTGAAATATAATAAAAAAATTGAAAATGCTCAAAAATTCAGAAAAGTCTCAATAAATCAAAAAATTCTCAAATTTTTGAAAAATGCTCAAAAATTCAGAAAAGGATCTAAAAATAAAATAAAATAAAATAAAATAAAAATAAAAATAAAATAAAAATAAAAAAAATTGAACTTTGGAAATATGATTAAAGGATGAAAATGGTCAAAAATTGGGAAAAGCCTCAAAATATTTTCAAATCTCAAAAATTCAGAAAAGTCTCAATAAATCAAAAAATTCTCAAATTTTTGAAATATATCAAAGAGGTGAAAAGTGTTCAAAGCTACAGAAAAGGGTAAAAAAATCAGATTATTTTGAAATTTTTAAAAATGATCGAAAAGGCGAAAAGGCTCAAAAATTAGGAAAGGTCTCAAAAAATAAAAAATTCTCGAGTTTTTGAAAAGAGATCAAAAAGGTGAAAAATGCTCCATAGTTCAGAAAAGGCTCAAGTATCCAAAATATCTTGAATTTTTGAAAAATGATCCAAACGGTGAAAACTGCTCAAAAATTCAGAAAAGTAAAAAAAATTGAATTTTGGAAATAGGATAAAAAGGGTGAAAAAAGGTAAAAAACTTAAGAGAAGCCTCAAAATATTTTAAAATTTTTGAAAAATAATTTAAAAAAAATGAAAAATGCTCAAAAATTCAGAAATGTCTCAATAAATCAAAAATTCTCAAATTTTTGAAAAATGCTCAAAAGTTGAAAAATGCTCAAGAATTCAACATGTAAAGAATGAATTTCTTCTAAAGAAAGAATTCAGCATGCTCAAGAATTCAGCATGTAAAGTAATAGGGATAAAGTTGTTCATATAAACTAATTTTCACAAGCAGATCTGTCCCAAAACCGCTGCAGTACCTAAAAATTGAACACAGATGTGGATTGCATTGTCAGTTTGAAGCTAGACGTAATAGGGCAAGAGTTGCTCCTAGAAACAAATTTTCACAAACGGATCTGTACCAAAAGTTCAGCAATACATTAAACTAACATGAGGATGTGGATTGCATTGGCAGTTTGGCACTAGCAGTAATAGGGGAAAAGTTGCTCATATAAAGAAATTTTCACGAACGGATCCGTGCCAAAGTTTGTGCAGTACCTTACAATTGAAGACATATGTGGATTTCATTCTCAGTTCAGAGCTACTACTGAAAGCTAAAGAGGTGCTCATATAAATAAATGTTCAAAAACGGATCTGTACCAAAAGCTCAGCAGTACACTCAAATGACATTTAGATGTGGACTGCATTGGCGGTTTGGCACTAGCAGTAATAGGGGAAAAGTTGCTCATAAAAAGAAATTTTCACTAACGGATCCGTGCCAAAAATCCTCAAAAATTCAGAAAGCTCAAAACAAAAATTCTCGTATTTTTGATATATGATCAAATGGTGAAAAAGCTCAAAATTCAGAAAAGGTTCTAAAAAAAATAATTGAATTTTGGAAATATATTTGAAAGGGTGAAAAATTGTTCTAAAATTCAGAGAAGCCTCAAAATATTTTGAAATTTGAAAAATAATTTAAAAAAATGGAAAATGCCCAAAAATTCAGAAAAGCCTGAATAAATCAAAAAATTCTCAAATTTTTGAAAAATAATAAAAAAAATGGAAAATGCTCAAAAATTCAGAAAAGTCTGAATAAATCAAAAAATTCTCAAATTTTGAAAAATGCTCTCAAAAGGGTGAAAAATGCTCAAAAATTCAGAAAAGGATCTAAAAATAAAAAAAATTGAATTTTTGAAATATATTTGAAAGGGTGAAAAATTGTTCTAAAATTCAGAGAAGCCTCAAAATATTTTCAAATTTAGAAAAATAATAAAAAAATGAAAAATGCTCAAAAAGTCAGAAAAGTCTCAATAAATCAAAAAATTCTCAAATTTTTGAAAAATAATTTAAAAAATGGAAAATGCTCAAAAATTCAGAAAAGTCTGAATAAATCAAAAAAATTCTCAAATTTTTGAAAAATAATAAAAAAAAATGGAAAATGCTCAAAAATTCAGAAAAGTCTGAATAAATGAAAAAATTCTCAAATTTTGAAAAAATAATAAAAAAATGGAAAATGCTCAAAAATTCAGAAAAGTCTGAATAAATCAAAAAATTCTCAAATTTTGAAAAATAATTAAAAAAATGGAAAATGCTCAAAAATTCTCAAAAGTCTGAATAAATCAAAAAATTCTCAAATTTTTGAAAAATAATTAAAAAAATGGAAAATGCTCAAAAAATTCAGAAAAGTCTGAATAAATCAAAAAATTCTCAAAAATTCAGAAAAGGATCTAAAAATAAAAAAAAATTGAACTTTGGAAATATGATTAAAGGGTGAAAATGGTCAAAATTGGGAAAAGCTTCAAAATATTTCAAATTTTTGAAAAATAATGAAAATAATGAAAAATGCTCAAAAATTCAGAAAAGTCTCAATAAACCAAAAAATTCTCAAATTTTTGAAAAATGCTCAAAAGGTGAAAAATGCTCAAAAATTCAGAAAAGGATCTAAAAATAAAAAAAATTGAACTTTGGAAATATATTTGCAAGGGTGAAAAATTGGTCAAAAATTCAGAGAAGCCTCAAAATATGTTAAAATTTTTGAAAAATAAAAAAAAATGAAAAATGCTCAAAAATTGAGAAAAGTCTCAATAAATAAAAAAATTCTCAAATTTTGAGATATAATAAAAAAATGGAAAATGCTCAAAAATTCAGGAAAAGTCTGAATAAATCAAAAAATTCTCAATTTTTTGAAAAATGCTCAAAAATTCAGAAAAGAATCTAAAAATAAAAAATTGAACTTAGGAAATATATTTGGAAGGGTGTAAAATTGGTCAAAAATTCAGAGAGCCTCAAAATATTTTCAAATTTTGAAAATAATAAAAAAATGAAAAATGCTCAAAAATTCAGAAAAGGATCTAAAAATAAAAAAATTGAACTTTGGAAATATGATTAATGGGTGAAAATGGTCAAAAATTGGGAAAAGCCTCAAAATATTTTCAAATTTTTGAAAAATAATGAAAAATAATGAAAAATAATGAAAAATGCTCAAAAATTCAGAGAAGTCTCAATAAACCAAAAAAATTCTCAAATTTTTAAAAAATGCTCAAAAAGGGTGAAAAATGCTCAAAAATTCAGAAAAGGATCTAAAAATCAAAAAATTCTCAAATTTTGGAAAAATGCTCAAAAGGGTGAAAATGCTCAAAAATTCAGAAAAGTATCTAAAAATAAAAAATTGAATTTTGAAAATGTATTTGAAAGGGTGAAAAATTGGTCAAAAATTCAGAGAAGCCTCAAAATATTTTAAAATTTTTGAAAAATAATATGAAAAATGCTCAAAAAGTCAGAAAAGTCTCAATAAATCAAAAATTCTCAATTTTTTGAAATATAATAAAAAAATGGAAAATGCTCAAAAATTCAGAAAAGTCTCAACTATCCAAAATCTTGAATTTTTGAAAAATGCTCAAAGAGGTGAAAAATGCTCAAAAATTCAGAAGTCTGAATAAATCAAAAAATTCTCAATTTTTTGAAAAATGCTCAAAAGGTGAAAAATGCTCAAAAATTCAGAAAAGAATCTAAAAATAAAAAAATTGAACTTTGGAAATATATTTGAAAGGGTGAAAAATTGGTCAAAAATTAAGAGAAGCCTCAAAATATTTTCAAATTTGAAAAATAATTTAAAAAAATGGAAAATGCTCAAAAATTCAGAAAAGTCTGAATAAATCAAAAAATTCTCAAATTTTGAAAAATGCTCTCAAAAAGGTGAAAAAGCTCAAAAATTCAGAAAAGGATCTAAAAATAAAAAAATTGAATTTTGTAAAGATTTTTGAAAGGGGTGAAAAATTGGTCAAAAATTCAGAGAAGCCTCAAAATATTTTCAAATTTTGAAAATAATAAAAAAAATGAAAAATGCCTCAACAATTCAGAAAAGTCACAATAAATCAAAAATTCTCAAATTTTTGAAAAATGCTCAAAAGGGTGAAAAATGCTCAAAAATTCAGAAAAGGATCTAAAAATAAAAAAATTGAACTTTGGAAATATGATTAAAGGGTGAAAATGGTCAAAAATTGGGAAAAGCCTCAAAATATTTTCAAATTTTTGAAAAATAATGAAAAATAATGAAAAATAATGAAAAATGCTCAAAAATACAGAAAAGTCTCAATAAACCAAAAAATTCTCAAATTTTGAAAAATGCTCAAAAGGGTGAAAAATGCTCAAAAATTCAGAAAAGGATCTAAAAATAAAAAAAAATTGAACTTTGGAAATATATTTGAAAGGGTGAAAAATTGGTCAAAAATCAGAGAAACCTCAAATATTTTGAATTTTTGAAAAATAATAAAAAATGGAAAATGCTCAAAAATTCAGAAAAGTCTCAATAAATCAAAAAATTCTCAAATTTTTGAGATATAATAAAAAAAATGGAAAATGCTCAAAAATTGAGAAAAGTCTGAATAAATCAAAAAATTCTCAATTTTTTGAAAAATGCTCAAAAATTCAGAAAAGAATCTAAAAATAAAAAAATTGAACTTTGGAAATATATTTGAAAGGGTGAAAAATTGGTCAAAAATTCAGAGAAACCTCAAAATATTTTGAATTTTTGAAAAATAATAAAAAATGGAAAATGCTCAAAAATTCAGAAAGTCTCAATAAATCAAAAAATTCTCAAATTTTTGAAAAATAATTAAAAAAATGGAAAATGCTAAAAAATTCAGAAAAGTCTGAATAAATCAAAAAATTCTCAATTTTTTTGAAAAATGCTCTCAAAAGGGTGAAAAATGCTCAAAAATTCAGAAAAGGATCTAAAAATAAAAAAAATGAATTTTGGAAATATATTTGAAAGGGTGAAAAATTGGTCAAAAATTCAGAGAAGCCTCAAAATATTTTAAAATTTTTGAAAAATAATATGAAAAATGCTCAAAAAGTCAGAAATGTCTCAATAAATCAAAAATTCTCAATTTTTTGAAATATAATAAAAGAATTGAAAATGCTCAAAAATTCAGAAAAGTCTCAATAAATGAAAAAATTCTCAAATTTTTGAAATATATCAAAGAGGTGAAAAGTGTTCAAAGCTACAGAAAAGGGTAAAAAAATCAGATTATTTTGAAATTTTTTAAAAATGATCGAAAAGGCGAAAAGGCTCAAAAATTAGGAAAGGTCTCAAAAAATAAAAAATTATCGAGTTTTTGAAAAGAGATCAAAAAAGGTGAAAAATGCTCCATAGTTCAGAAAAGGCTCAAGTATCCAAAATATCTTGAATTTTTGAAAAATGATCCAAACGGTGAAAAACTGCTCAAAAATTCAGAAAAGTAAAAAAAATTGAATTTTGGAAATAGGATAAAAAGGGTGAAAAAAGGTAAAAAACTTAAGAGAAGCCTCAAAATATTTTAAAATTTTTGAAAAATAATTTAAAAAAATGAAAAATGCTCAAAAATTCAGAAATGTCTCAATAAATCAAAAAATTCTCAAATTTTTGAAAAATGCTCAAAAAGTTGAAAAATGCTCAAGAATTCAACATGTAAAGAATGAATTTCTTGCAAAGAAAGAATTCAGCATGCTCAAGAATTCAGCATGTAAAGTAATAGGGATAAAGTTGTTCATATAAACTAATTTTCACAAGCAGATCTGTCCCAAAACCGCTGCAGTACCTAAAAATTGAACACAGATGTGGATTGCATTGTCAGTTTGACGCTAGACGTAATAGGGGAAAAAGTTGCTCATATAAAGAAATTTTAACGAATGGATCTATACCAAAAGATCAGCAATACATTCAAACTACATGTAGGTGTAGCTTGCATTATCAATTTGAAGCTAGCTGTAAGAGAGGAAAAGTTTTCATATAAAGAACTTTTCACTAACGGATCCGTGCCAAAATTTATACCGTACTTTACAATTGAAGGCAGATGTGGATTGCATTCTCAGTTCAGAGCTAGTACTTAAAGTTAAATAGTTGCTCATATAAAGAAATTTTCATGAACGGATCCGTGGCAAGAGATCAGTAATACATTCAAATGACATGCTGATATGCATTGCATTGTAAGAACGGCGATAGGGATAAAGTTGTTCTTATAACTAAATTTTCATGAACAGATCTGTGCCAAAACTGCTGCAGTACCTAAAAACTGAACACAGATGTGGATTGCATTGTCAGTTTGACGCTAGAAGTAATAGGGCAAGAGTTGCTCCTAGAAACAAATTTTCACGAACGGATCTGTACCAAAAGCTCAGCAATACATTCAAAGGACATGCAGATGTGGACTGCATTTTCAGTTTGGCGATAGCCATGGTAGGGGAAAAGTTACAGATGTGGATTGCATTCTCACATTTGTGCTAGCAGTAATAGGGCAAGAGTTGCTCCTAGAAAGAAATTTTCACGAACGGATTTGTACCAAAAACTCAGCAGTACACTCAAATGACATGTAGATGTGGATTGCATTGGCAGATTGGCGCTAGAACTAATAGGGCAAAAGTTGCTCATATAAAGAAATTATTACTAAAGGATCCGTGCCAAAACTGCTGCAATACCTAAAAATTAAACACAGATGTGGATTGCATTTTCAATTCGGCGCTAGCAGTAATACGGCAAAAGTTGCTCATATAAAGAAATTTTCACAAACGGATCTGTACCAAAAGCTCAGCAGTACACTCAAATGATATGTAGATTTGGATTGCATTGTCAATTTGGCGCTAGCAGTAATAGGGCAAGTGTTGCTTCAAAAACATTATTTTCACAAACGGAGCTGTACCAAAAGCTCAGCAGTACACTCAAATGACATGTAGATGTGGATTGCATTGGCAGATTGGTGCTAGAACTAATAGGGCAAAAGTTGCTCATATAAAGAAATTATTACTAAAGGATCCGTGCCAAAAGCAGCTGTACCTAAAAAATTGAACACAGATGTGGATTGCATTGTCAGTTTGACGCTAGAAGTAATAGGGAAAAAGTTGCTCATATAAAGAAATTTTAACGAATGGATCTATACCAAAAGATCAGCAATACATTCAAACTACATGTAGATGTAGCTTGCATTATCAATTTGAAGCTAGCTGTAAGAGAGGAAAAGTTTTCATATAAAGAACTTTTCACTAACGGATCCGTGCCAAAATTTATACCGTACCTTACAATTGATGGCAGATGTGGATTGCATTCTCAGTTCAGAGTGAGTACTTAAAGTTAAATAGTTGCTCATATAAAGAAATTTTCATGAACGGATCAGTAATACATTCAAATGACATGCTGATATGGATTGCATTGTCAGAACGGCGATAGCGGTAATAGGGATAAAGTTGGTCATATAACTTAATTTTCATGAACAGAACTGTGCCAAAACTGCTGCAATACCTAAAAATTGAACACAGATGTGGATTGCATTGTCAGTTTGAAGCTAGACGTAATAGGGCAAGAGTTGCTCCTAGAAACAAATTTTCACAAACGGATCTGTACCAAAAAGTTCAGCAATACATTAAACTAACATGAGGATGTGGATTGCATTGGCAGTTTGGCACTAGCAGTAATAGGGGAAAAGTTGCTCATATAAAGAAATTTTCACGAACGGATCCGTGCCAAAGTTTGTGCAGTACCTTACAATTGAAGACATATGTGGATTTCATTCTTCAGTTCAGAGCTACTACTGAAAGCTAAAGAGGTGCTCATATAAATAAATGTTCAAAAACGGATCTGTACCAAAAGCTCAGCAGTACACTCAAATGACATTTAGATGTGGACTGCATTGGCGGTTTGGCACTAGCAGTAATAGGGGAAAAGTTGCTCATAAAAAGAAATTTTCACTAACGGATCCGTGCCAAAAATCCTCAAAATTCAGAAAAGCTCAAAACAAAAAATTCTCGTATTTTTTGATATATGATCAAATGGTGAAAAAGCTCAAAAATTCAGAAAAGGTTCTAAAAAAAAATAATTGAATTTTGGAAATATATTTGAAAGGGTGAAAAATTGTTCTAAAATTCAGAGAAGCCTCAAAATATTTTGAAATTTGAAAAATAATTTAAAAAAATGGAAAATGCCCAAAAATTCAGAAAAGCCTGAATAAATCAAAAAATTCTCAAATTTTTGAAAAATAATAAAAAAAATGGAAAATGCTCAAAAATTCAGAAAGTCTGAATAAATCAAAAAATTCTCAAATTTTTGAAAAATGCTCTCAAAAGGGTGAAAAATGCTCAAAAATTCAGAAAAGGATCTAAAAATAAAAAAAATTGAATTTTTGAAATATATTGAAAGGGTGAAAAATTGTTCTAAAATTCAGAGAAGCCTCAAAATATTTTCAAATTTAGAAAAATAATAAAAAAATGAAAAAATGCTCAAAAAGTCAGAAAAGTCTCAATAAATCAAAAAATTCTCAAATTTTGAAAAATATTTAAAAAATTGAAAATGCTCAAAAATTCAGAAAAGTCTGAATAAATCAAAAATTCTCAAATTTTTGAAAAATAATAAAAAAAAATGGAAAATGCTCAAAAATTCAGAAAAGTCTGAATAAATGAAAAAATTCTCAAATTTTGAAAAAATAATAAAAAAATGGAAAATGCTCAAAAATTCAGAAAAGTCTGAATAAATCAAAAAATTCTCAAATTTTTGAAAAATAATTAAAAAAATGGAAAATGCTCAAAAAATTCAGAAAAGTCTGAATAAATCAAAAAATTCTCAAAATTCAGAAAAGGATCTAAAAATAAAAAAAATTGAACTTTGGAAATATGATTAAAGGGTGAAAATGGTCAAAAATTGGGAAAAGCTTCAAAATATTTTCAAATTTTTGAAAAATAATGAAAAATAATGAAAAATGCTCAAAAATTCAGAAAAGTCTCAATAAACCAAAAAATTCTCAAATTTTTGAAAAATGCTCAAAAGGGTGAAAAATGCTCAAAATTCAGAAAAGGATCTAAAAATAAAAAAAATTGAACTTTGGAAATATATTTGCAAGGGTGAAAAATTGGTCCAAAAATTCAGAGAAGCCTCAAAATATGTTAAAATTTTTGAAAAATAAAAAAAAATGAAAAATGCTCAAAAATTGAGAAAAGTCTCAATAAATAAAAAAATTCTCAAATTTTTGAGATATAATAAAAAAATGGAAAATGCTCAAAAATTCAGAAAAGTCTGAATAAATCAAAAAATTCTCAATTTTTTGAAAAATGCTCAAAAATTCAGAAAAGAATCTAAAAATAAAAAAATTGAACTTAGGAAATATATTTGGAAGGGTGTAAAATTGGTCAAAAATTCAGAGAGCCTCAAAATATTTTCAAATTTTGAAAAATAATAAAAAAATGAAAAATGCTCAAAAATTCAGAAAAGGATCTAAAAATAAAAAAATTGAACTTTGGAAATATGATTAATGGGTGAAAATGGTCAAAAATTGGGAAAAGCCTCAAAATATTTTCAAATTTTTGAAAAATAATGAAAAATAATGAAAAATAATGAAAAATGCTCAAAAATTCAGAGAAGTCTCAATAAACCAAAAAAATTCTCAAATTTTTAAAAAATGCTCAAAAGGGTGAAAAATGCTCAAAAATTCAGAAAAGGATCTAAAAATCAAAAATTCTCAAATTTTGGAAAAATGCTCAAAAGGGTGAAAAATGCTCAAAAATTCAGAAAAGTATCTAAAAATAAAAAATTGAATTTTGAAAATGTATTTGAAAGGGTGAAAAATTGGTCAAAAATTCAGAGAAGCCTCAAAATATTTTAAAATTTTTGAAAAATAATATGAAAAATGCTCAAAAAGTCAGAAAAGTCTCAATAAATCAAAAAATTCTCAATTTTTTGAAATATAATAAAAAAATGGAAAATGCTCAAAAATTCAGAAAAGTCTCAACTATCCAAAAATCTTGAATTTTTGAAAAATGCTCAAAGAGGTGAAAAATGCTCAAAAATTCAGAAGTCTGAATAAATCAAAAAATTCTCAATTTTTTGAAAAATGCTCAAAAAGGTGAAAAATGCTCAAAAATTCAGAAAAGAATCTAAAAATAAAAAAATTGAACTTTGGAAATATATTTGAAAGGGTGAAAAATTGGTCAAAAATTAAGAGAAGCCTCAAAATATTTTCAAATTTGAAAAATAATTTAAAAAAATGGAAAATGCTCAAAAATTCAGAAAAGTCTGAATAAATCAAAAAATTCTCAAATTTTTGAAAAATGCTCTCAAAAAGGTGAAAAAGCTCAAAAATTCAGAAAAGGATCTAAAAATAAAAAAATTGAATTTTGTAAAGATTTTGAAAGGGTGAAAAATTGGTCAAAAATTCAGAGAAGCCTCAAAATATTTTCAAATTTTGAAAAATAATAAAAAATGAAAAATGCTCAACAATTCAGAAAAGTCACAATAAATCAAAAAATTCTCAAATTTTTGAAAAATGCTCAAAAGGGTGAAAAATGCTCAAAAATTCAGAAAAGGATCTAAAAATAAAAAAATTGAACTTTGGAAATATGATTAAAGGGTGAAAATGGTCAAAAATTGGGAAAAGCCTCAAAATATTTTCAAATTTTTGAAAAATAATGAAAAATAATGAAAAATAATGAAAAATGCTCAAAAATACAGAAAAGTCTCAATAAACCAAAAAATTCTCAAATTTTTGAAAAATGCTCAAAAGGGTGAAAAATGCTCAAAAATTCAGAAAAGGATCTAAAAATAAAAAAAATTGAACTTTGGAAATATATTTGAAAGGGTGAAAAATTGGTCAAAAATTCAGAGAAACCTCAAAATATTTTGAATTTTTGAAAAATAATAAAAAAATGGAAAATGCTCAAAAATTCAGAAAAGTCTCAATAAATCAAAAAATTCTCAAATTTTTGAGATATAATAAAAAAAATGGAAAATGCTCAAAAATTGAGAAAAGTCTGAATAAATCAAAAAATTCTCAATTTTTTGAAAAATGCTCAAAAATTCAGAAAAGAATCTAAAAATAAAAAATTGAACTTTGGAAATATATTTGAAAGGGTGAAAAATTGGTCAAAAATTCAGAGAAACCTCAAAATATTTTGAATTTTTGAAAAATAATAAAAAATGGAAAATGCTCAAAAATTCAGAAAAGTCTCAATAAATCAAAAAATTCTCAAATTTTGAAAAATAATTAAAAAAATGGAAAATGCTAAAAAATTCAGAAAAGTCTGAATAAATCAAAAAATTCTCAATTTTTTGAAAAATGCTCTCAAAAGGGTGAAAAATGCTCAAAAATTCAGAAAAGGATCTAAAAATAAAAAAATGAATTTTGGAAATATATTTGAAAGGGTGAAAAATTGGTCAAAAATTCAGAGAAGCCTCAAAATATTTTAAAATTTTTGAAAAATAATATGAAAAATGCTCAAAAAGTCAGAAATGTCTCAATAAATCAAAAAATTCTCAATTTTTGAAATATAATAAAAGAATTGAAAATGCTCAAAAATTCAGAAAAGTCTCAATAAATGAAAAAATTCTCAAATTTTTGAAATATATCAAAGAGGTGAAAAGTGTTCAAAGCTACAGAAAAGGGTAAAAAAATCAGATTATTTTGAAATTTTTAAAAATGATCGAAAAGGCGAAAAGGCTCAAAAATTAGGAAAGGTCTCAAAAAATAAAAAATTATCGAGTTTTTGAAAAGAGATCAAAAAGGTGAAAAATGCTCCATAGTTCAGAAAAGGCTCAAGTATCCAAAATATCTTGAATTTTTGAAAAATGATCCAAACGGTGAAAACTGCTCAAAAATTCAGAAAAGTAAAAAAAATTGAATTTTGGAAATAGGATAAAAAGGGTGAAAAAAGGTAAAAAACTTAAGAGAAGCCTCAAAATATTTTAAAATTTTTGAAAAATAATTTAAAAAAATGAAAAATGCTCAAAAATTCAGAAATGTCTCAATAAATCAAAAAATTCTCAAATTTTTGAAAAATGCTCAAAAAGTTGAAAAATGCTCAAGAATTCAACATGTAAAGAATGAATTTCTTGCAAAGAAAGAATTCAGCATGCTCAAGAATTCAGCATGTAAAGTAATAGGGATAAAGTTGTTCATATAAACTAATTTTCACAAGCAGATCTGTCCCAAAACCGCTGCAGTACCTAAAAATTGAACACAGATGTGGATTGCATTGTCAGTTTGACGCTAGACGTAATAGGGAAAAAGTTGCTCATATAAAGAAATTTTAACGAATGGATCTATACCAAAAGATCAGCAATACATTCAAACTACATGTAGGTGTAGCTTGCATTATCAATTTGAAGCTAGCTGTAAGAGAGGAAAAGTTTTCATATAAAGAACTTTTCACTAACGGATCCGTGCCAAAATTTATACCGTACTTTACAATTGAAGGCAGATGTGGATTGCATTCTCAGTTCAGAGCTAGTACTTAAAGTTAAATAGTTGCTCATATAAAGAAATTTTCATGAACGGATCCGTGGCAAGAGATCAGTAATACATTCAAATGACATGCTGATATGCATTGCATTGTAAGAACGGCGATAGGGATAAAGTTGTTCTTATAACTAAATTTTCATGAACAGATCTGTGCCAAAACTGCTGCAGTACCTAAAAACTGAACACAGATGTGGATTGCATTGTCAGTTTGACGCTAGAAGTAATAGGGCAAGAGTTGCTCCTAGAAACAAATTTTCACGAACGGATCTGTACCAAAAGCTCAGCAATACATTCAAAGGACATGCAGATGTGGACTGCATTTTCAGTTTGGCGATAGCCATGGTAGGGGAAAAGTTACAGATGTGGATTGCATTCTCACATTTGTGCTAGCAGTAATAGGGCAAGAGTTGCTCCTAGAAAGAAATTTTCACGAACGGATCTGTACCAAAAACTCAGCAGTACACTCAAATGACATGTAGATGTGGATTGCATTGGCAGATTGGCGCTAGAACTAATAGGGCAAAAGTTGCTCATATAAAGAAATTATTACTAAAGGATCCGTGCCAAAACTGCTGCAATACCTAAAATTAAACACAGATGTGGATTGCATTTTCAATTCGGCGCTAGCAGTAATACGGCAAAAGTTGCTCATATAAAGAAATTTTCACAAACGGATCTGTACCAAAAGCTCAGCAGTACACTCAAATGATATGTAGATTTGGATTGCATTGTCAATTGGCGCTAGCAGTAATAGGGCAAGTGTTGCTTCAAAAACATTATTTTCACAAACGGAGCTGTACCAAAAGCTCAGCAGTACACTCAAATGACATGTAGATGTGGATTGCATTGGCAGATTGGTGCTAGAACTAATAAGGCAAAAGTTGCTCATATAAAGAAATTATTACTAAAGGATCCGTGCCAAAAGCAGCTGTACCTAAAAATTGAACACAGATGTGGATTGCATTGTCAGTTTGACGCTAGAAGTAATAGGGAAAAAGTTGCTCATATAAAGAAATTTTAACGAATGGATCTATACCAAAAGATCAGCAATACATTCAAACTACATGTAGATGTAGCTTGCATTATCAATTTGAAGCTAGCTGTAAGAGAGGAAAAGTTTTCAGTATAAAGAACTTTTCACTAACGGATCCGTGCCAAAATTTATACCGTACCTTACAATTGATGGCAGATGTGGATTGCATTCTCAGTTCAGAGCGAGTACTTAAAGTTAAATAGTTGCTCATATAAAGAAATTTTCATGAACGGATCAGTAATACATTCAAATGACATGCTGATATGGATTGCATTGTCAGAACGGCGATAGCGGTAATAGGGATAAAGTTGGTCATATAACTTAATTTTCATGAACAGAACTGTGCCAAAACTGCTGCCATACTTAAAAATTGAACACAGATGTGGATTGCATTGTCAGTTTGAAGCTAGACGTAATAGGGCAAGAGTTGCTCCTAGAAACAAATTTTCACAAACGGATCTGTACCAAAAGTTCAGCAATACATTAAAATAACATGAGGATGTGGATTGCATTGGCAGTTTGGCACTAGCAGTAATAGGGGAAAAGTTGCTCATTTAAAGAAATTTTCACGAACGGATCCGTGCCAAAGTTTGTGCAGTACCTTACAATTGAAGACGTATGTGGATTTCATTCTCAGTTCAGAGCTACTACTGAAAGCTAAAGAGGTGCTCATATAAATAAATGTTCAAAAACGGATCTGTACCAAAAGCTCAGCAGTACACTCAAATGACATGTAGATTTGGATTGCATTGTCAGCTTTGCGCTAGCAGTAATAGGGGAAAAGTTGCTCATAAAAAGAAATTTTCACTAACGGATCCGTGCCAAAAATCCTCAAAAATTCAGAAAAGCTCAAAACAAAAAATTCTCGTATTTTTGATATATGATCAAATGGTGAAAAAGCTCAAAAATTCAGAAAAGGTTCTAAAAAAAATAATTGAATTTTTGAAATATATTTGAAAGGGTGAAAAATTGTTCTAAAATTCAGAGAAGCCTCAAAATATTTTGAAATTTGAAAAATAATTTAAAAAAATGGAAAATGCCCAAAAATTCAGAAAAGCCTGAATAAATCAAAAAATTCTCAAATTTTTGAAAAATAATAAAAAAATGGAAAATGCTCAAAAATTCAGAAAAGTCTGAATAAATCAAAAAATTCTCAAATTTTTGAAAAATGCTCTCAAAAGGGTGAAAAATGCTCAAAAATTCAGAAAAGGATCTAAAAATAAAAAAAATTGAATTTTTGAAATATATTTGAAAGGGTGAAAAATTGTTCTAAAATTCAGAGAAGCCTCAAAATATTTTCAAATTTAGAAAAATAATAAAAAAATGAAAAATGCTCAAAAAGTCAGAAAAGTCTCAATAAATCAAAAAATTCTCAAATTTTTGAAAAATAATTTAAAAAATGGAAAATGCTCAAAAATTCAGAAAAGTCTGAATAAATCAAAAAAATTCTCAAATTTTTGAAAAATAATAAAAAAAAATGGAAAATGCTCAAAAATTCAGAAAAGTCTGAATAAATGAAAAAATTCTCAAATTTTGAAAAAATAATAAAAAAATGGAAAATGCTCAAAAATTCAGAAAAGTCTGAATAAATCAAAAAATTCTCAAATTTTTGAAAAATAATTAAAAAAATGGAAAATGCTCAAAAAATTCAGAAAAGTCTGAATAAATCAAAAAATTCTCAAAAATTCAGAAAAGGATCTAAAAATAAAAAAAATTGAACTTTGGAAATATGATTAAAGGGTGAAAATGGTCAAAAATTGGGAAAAGCTTCAAAATATTTTCAAATTTTTGAAAAATAATGAAAAATAATGAAAAATGCTCAAAAATTCAGAAAAGTCTCAATAAACCAAAAAATTCTCAAATTTTTGAAAAATGCTCAAAAGGGTGAAAAATGCTCAAAAATTCAGAAAAGGATCTAAAAATAAAAAAAATTGAACTTTGGAAATATATTTGCAAGGGTGAAAAATTGGTCAAAAATTCAGAGAAGCCTCAAAATATGTTAAAATTTTTGAAAAATAAAAAAAATGAAAAATGCTCAAAAATTGAGAAAAGTCTCAATAAATAAAAAAATTCTCAAATTTTTGAGATATAATAAAAAAATGGAAAATGCTCAAAAATTCAGAAAAGTCTGAATAAATCAAAAATTCTCAATTTTTTGAAAAATGCTCAAAAATTCAGAAAAGAACCTAAAAATAAAAAAATTGAACTTAGGAAATATATTTGGAAGGGTGTAAAATTGGTCAAAAATTCAGAGAGCCTCAAAATATTTTCAAATTTTGAAAAATAATAAAAAAATGAAAAATGCTCAAAAATTCAGAAAAGGATCTAAAAATAAAAAAATTGAACTTTGGAAATATGATTAATGGGTGAAAATGGTCAAAAATTGGGAAAAGCCTCAAAATATTTTCAAATTTTTGAAAAATAATGAAAAATAATGAAAAATAATGAAAAATGCTCAAAAATTCAGAGAAGTCTCAATAAACCAAAAAAATTCTCAAATTTTTGAAAAATGCTCAAAAGGGTGAAAAATGCTCAAAAATTCAGAAAAGGATCTAAAATCAAAAAATTCTCAAATTTTGGAAAAATGCTCAAAAGGGTGAAAAATGCTCAAAAATTCAGAAAAGTATCTAAAAATAAAAAATTGAATTTTGAAAATGTATTTGAAAGGGTGAAAA
>JAVMKO010000173.1:0-47172 GCA_032164245.1 Sternotherus odoratus | reverse complement strand
TTCCCCCCTCCCCCCCCCAGCCCCCACTGCCCGGCCCCTCCCCACATCCAGGGACCTGACCCCGCCCCCCTCCTGTCCCCACATCACCCCATCCCGTCCCGTTAACCTGTGGAACACCTCGCAGGAGGAGGCTGGGACCAGACCAGGAAGAGAACTGGATACGTGCGGGGAGGCTCAGTCCACTGGCTGACCCAGGCGGCCGCTCTTCTGTTCTTATTCAGCTGTTGATTGACTATCGCTGTATAATCCCCTCCAACTTCCCCCCTTTCCTTGAGCCGTTGAATGGGGACAGGAAATCTCCCGCATGTTGGTGCTTCTCTCTTCTAGTGGCAAATGTTTCATTTGTGCCCCATTTTCTCCTCCGTTCTGAACAGGGTGACCCAATTTTATAGGGACAGTCCCAATTTTGGGGTCTTTTTCTTATACAGGCTCCTCTTACCCCCCCCACCCCCTCTCCTGGTTTTTCACCCTTGCTGTCTGCTCACCCTAGTTCTGAAATCCTGATCTCAAAGCCGTGACAATCTTCCCGCTCTTCTCCCCAGTGGCTGACCTGAGATCGGGGCTCTTATCGTACCGAGTGTGGCTCAGGTCTCGACTGAGGTCAGGATGGGCCCTGCACAAACCCTGACCGAGTTTGGGGCATTCGCGGTGCCAGGAACTGCACAGACCCCTACAGAGAGTGGGGAAATTGTTGTGCCGGGCGCCTACCGTGACCCTAACGGGGACCCTGTTGGGCCGGGCCCTGCAACCCCACGGAGTGAAATCCAGCTCCCGTTCTTCCAAGTGCTGCAGAGACGTCAAACAAAATCAGGGCCCCTGTCCTGCCGGGCCCTGCAGAGACCCCAACTGAGATCTGGGCCCTGTCCTGCCAGGCCCTGCAGAGACCCCAACTGAGATCTGGGCCCTGTCCTGCCAGGCCCTGCAGAGACCCCAACTGAGATCTGGGCCCTGTCCTGCCAGGCCCTGCAGAGACCCCAACTGAGATCTGGGCCCTGTCCTGCCAGGCCTGCAGAGACCCCAAACAGAGGTCAGACCCACTGTTCTGACAAGTGCTGTGGAGACCCCAACAGAGATCTGAGCCCCTGTTGTGCTGGGCAGTGCAGAGATCCCAGCTGACATCTGGTCCCATATTGTGCCAGGTAAAAGTGAGACCTGGACGGAGATCGCGGCCCCCCTTGTGCCAGGCAGCGCACGACTGCTGCCCACGTTGCTACCTCCATGGTGCTGGGGCACTTCAGAGACCCAGACTGAGATCTGTGTCCCCATGGTCCTGGCACTGCACTGACCCTGACAAAGATCACACCCCACCACTGTACCGGGCACCGCACCGACCCTGACAAAGATCACACCCCACCACTGTACTGGGCACTGCACCGACCCCGACAAAGATCACACCCCACCACTGTACTGGGCACTGCACCGACCCTGACAAAGATCACACCCCACCACTGTACTGGGCACTGCACCGACCCCGACAAAGATCACACCCCACCACTGTACTGGGCACTGCACCGACCGCGACAAAGATCACACCCCACCATTGTACTGGGCACTGCACCGACCCCGACAAAGATCACACCTCACCACTGTACTGGGCGCTGCACCGACCCCGACAAAGATCACACCCACCACTGTACTGGGCGCTGCACCGACCCCGACAAAGATCACACCCCACCACTGTACCGGGCACTGCACCGACCCTGACAAAGATCACACCCAACCACTGTACTGGGCACTGCACCGACCCCGACAAAGATCACACCCCACCACTGTACTGGGCACTGCACAGATCCTGGCCCCACATTAGGCCAGATGCTACAGGGACCACAAACAAAATCGGGGGCTCCTGTAATGCCGGAGTTCCAGAGCCCCTGGCTGAGGTCAGGCCCCTTGTTGTGCAGGGCTCTGCACTGACACTGACCAAGATCAGGGTCCCCGTTGTGACTGGTGCTGAACAGACACCAAGGGAATCTCCACCCTGCCATTGAAAACCCACAGCTGGCCCATGCCGGCTGACTCAGGCTCCAGGGCCCAGGCGAAGGGGCTGTTTAATTGCAGTGTCCATGTCGGGGCTCAGGCTGTAGGACCCTGCGAGGGGGGGAGGGGGGGCCAGACATTCGGCTGCAGCCCAAACCGGAACATCTACACCCCAATTAAACAGCCCCACAGCCTGAGCCGTGTGAGCCCAAGTCAGCGGGTCTGGGCCGGTGTCGAACCGCAGTGTAGACAGACCCACAGCGACAGAGAGTCCTTGCCACAAAAAGCTCAAAGGCTGACTAGGTAAGTGGTGGGAGGCTGCTCTCCCTTTTACAGATGGGGAAACTGAGGCTCAGAGAGCTGAAGTAATTTGCTCACGTTTGCATGGAGAATTTGGGCAAACTGGACCTGAACCAGATTGTTTGAGTTCTCACCTCTCCCCTTAACCCCAAGCCCAGCTTGTGTGCATACCCAGAAATGAGCCAGGAACCATTCATCACTCTGAAGCCAATACCCTCCACACCCTCTCAAGGCAGGCTCCCGGACCTGAAGCTGGGGAAGGCATCCCTGGTGAGTGCACCTTTGTAAATACAATGCAGGGTTTAAAAGCAAGTGTGTTTCATGATTAATTTGCCCTGAAGATGCATTCGCGACCAGGACAGCTACTGGAAAAATCTGCTAACGTCTGCCTCTGGGAATGGAGCGGGGAATCCTCCAGGGATATCTCCATGAAGCTCTCCTGGAGATACTCTGAAAGGCTTTGCAGGTTTCTGGGGAGGGCTGCCTTATCCCGTTCTCCACGGTAGGACACTTTACCACGCCTAGCAAGTAGTCGGGAATCAATGTAGCACAGAGCAGGGTAGCAAATGGTCCTGGATTTTGGTGGCATTCTAATTACATCCATTTGAAGATAGTCTGTGCAGTTTGTAGTATTATCCAGTCATTTCTGATATGCAAGAAAACATGCGATCTAGTGCCATCTAGATTCTAACCTTTTAATAAATCCACCACGCCGTTACGGAGACATTAAATACGGACACAAATATAGAAACTGTTTGTGTGTCATTTATATGCCAATCACCAGAGGGAGCATGCGTTACAACCACGTCCCAGAGCTGTCTGACCACACATTAAAAAGATGAGCGGGAATTGTGTGAAGATCACGTTACACTTGTCTTGAGAGATGGGTGGGGAGGAGCTGGGGGTGGAATTGGTTAGATAGAAATGATTAAAACAGACAAAGACAGGGGTTCAAACTTCTGGGAGGACACTACCCATCATTTTGTTATTCGGTGCCTCTTTTAAGGTGGTTGGATCGTAGAATATAAACATAACCTTGTTGACTAAGCAATATAGTCTTTGGGGGCAAACTAAGGAGAAAACGGAAGGATTCATTGCTCAGTCTAGAGAGAGGCTCTTGGTGAAATTCTCGGATGGTGAAAGTTAAACATCATTGCAGAGGCCACCTGGTTTGGTCACTAGCCGGCCAGTCTGGGAGAGAACATTTGTTCTCAGCTGTTCTCAGCTCGACATTCATGCGGCCGCGGAGTTTGTAACTTTCATCACTTGATTAGAAGGCAGGAGAACTGTGGCATTTGGTGCTAGCTTATACCCCTCCCCCCACCCCCCCTACACCTCCCCCCCCACATCCAACTCCCCCACCCCCCTACACCCTCCCCCCCATCCAACTCCCCCAACCCTCCCCCCCACCCCCCCTACACCCTCCCCCCCCCACATCCAAGCTCCCCCTCCCCCCACCCCCCTACACCCTCCCCCCCACATCCAACTCCCCCTCCTCCCACCCCCCCTACACCTTCCCCCCCCACATCCAACTCCCCCACCCCTCCCCCCACCCCCCTACACCCTCCCCCCCACATCCAACTCCCCCTCCCCCCACCCCCCTACACCCTCCCCCCACATCCAACTCCCCCTACACCCCTACCCCCTACACCCAACTCCCCCCCACAGACCCTCCCCCCCGACATCCCGGCCCCCCAGAGACATGCCCAACGCACTCCCCAGACCCCGACCTCTCCCCCCCACTCCCCTACACCCAAAACCCCCATCCAACTCCCCCACCCCCCTACACCCTCCCCCTCATCCAACTCCCCCTCCCCCCACCCGTCTACACCCTCCCCCCCACATCCAACTCCCCCACCCCTCCCCCCACATCCAACTCCCCACCCCTCCCCCCACCCCCTACACCCTCCCCCCACATCCAACTCCCCCACCCCTCCCCCCACCCGCCTACACCCTCCCCCCCACATCCAACACCCCCACCCCTCCCCCCACTCCCCTACACCCTCCCCCCCACATCCAACTCCCCCACCCCTCCCCCCGGCATCCCGCCCCCCAGAGACATGCCCAATGCACTCCCCAGACCCTCCCCCCTCCCCCCCACTGCTCCCCCCAGAGACATGCCCAACGCACTCCCCAGACCTCTCCCCCTCCCTCCCCATGCCCCCCACCCAGACCCCTCCCCCTTTCACTCCTCCTCAGGTCCCTCTCCCCCCAGCCCCCCCACATCCCTCCCCCCACCCATGACATCCCTCCCCCTCCCCCCCACGCTCCCCACCTCCAACCCCCTCCTCCCTCCGAGACACCCGCTCCCCACCGCCCCCCCGATAACTCCCCCTCGTGGCCCCGCCCCGCGAGGACACCCCGCCCCCCGCGCGCTCCTCCCCCCGCAGCGCGGCGCGGGACCCTCAGCCATCGCCTCGGCACCCGCTTCCGGGAGCCCCTCCCACAGCTGCCAATCACTGCGCTTGGTCCCCGCCCCCATCCCCTGCCGTGGAGCAGTGGGCGGTGCCTGGTATGCTAATGAAGACGAGGCTGCTCCGCTCTTCGCAGCGAACCGCTCCGGGACTTGGGGGGTGGGGGGTCGCTCTCTGCCCCCCTTCCCCCCCCCCACCAACCCCACTCGCCCCCCTCCCCCCGCACGACTTCTACCCCTCCCCCCACAGGCACCCCGGATTCCCGGTGGACCCCATCCGGGGGAGAAAGGAGAGGGGTGCTGGAGTCACCCTGAGGTGAAGAGCTGCCGTCCCACGGGGGGTTCTGCAAAACCCAGCTCTGCTGTATGAATAATCAACCCCCCCAACGGGGGGGAAGGGGGCAGCACCCGCCACTTCTCCGATACTTTTCCAAAAGTTCATTTGAGAGGCGGCCGGGGGCTGCTACAAAACCCAACTTCTTCTTAATGTACAAAAATAGAAACAACCCCACCTGGGGGGGGGGCTGCGCGGGGCCGTCTCTGGTCACGTGATGGAGCCGCTAGTGCGATGCAGAAAGTCAGGCTGTGCCAGGCGGGGGCCCTGCATGAGCAGCACCGCTACCCCCCCCCCATTGGGTGTTGGTTATTTCAATAAAGAAGAGTTGGGTTTTGCAGCCCCCCTGGGGGCACTGGGGCTGGGGGTGGGTGTGTGATTGTAGGGTCTCTGTGGGCACTGGGATGGTGTGCGGAGGTTTGTTATTGTAGGGTCTCTGTGGGCACTGGGGTGGCGTGCGGAGGTGTGTTATTGTGGGGTCTCTGTGGGCACTGGGATGGCGTGCGGAGGTTTGTTATTGTAGGGTCTCTGTGGGCACTGGGATGGCGTGCGGTGGTTTGTTATTGTAGGGTCTCTGTGGGCACGGGGATGGCGTGCGGAGGTTTGTTATTGTAGGGTCTCTGTGGGCACTGGGATGGCGTGCGGAGGTTTGTTATTGTAGGGTCTCTGTGGGCACTGGGGGTGGCGTGCGGAGGTTTGTTATTGTAGGGTCTCTGTGGGCACTGGGATGGCGTGCGGTGGTTTGTTATTGTAGGGTCTCTGTGGGCACTGGGGTGGCGTGCGGAGGTTTGTTATTGTAGGGTCTCTGTGGGCACTGGGATGGCGTGCGGAGGTTTGTTATTGTAGGGTCTCTGTGGGCACTGGGATGGCGTGCGGAGGTTTGTTATTGTAGGGTCTCTGTGGGCACTGGGATGGCGTGCGGAGGTTTGTTATTGTAGGGTCTCTGTGGGCACTGGGATGGCGTGCGGAGGTTTGTTATTGTAGGGTCTCTGTGGGCACTGGGATGGTGTGCGGAGGTGTGTTATTGTAGGGTCTCTGTGGGCACTGGGATGGTGTGTGGAGGTGTGTTATTGTAGGGTCTCTGTGGGCACTGGGATGGTGTGCGGTGGTTTGTTATTGTAGGGTCTCTGTGGGCACTGGGGATGGTGTGTGGAGGTTTGTTATTGTAGGGTCTCTGGGAGCGCTGGCGCTGCGTGTACAGGCGGGATCCTGTTGGCTGGCCATTTGTGGGGGGAAGGCAGCATGACCCCCAGCGCCCCCCACTTCCACTGGATGCAGCCCAGTTACATCTCTGTGCCCCCCTGCCCCCCCAGAGGCAGTGTGGGGCTGCAAGTCAGGAGTGAGGGGCACTGGCCCAGGTGTTGGCGGGGGCAGGGCAGGGGCTGCGGGTCGGGAGTGAGAACGCGGGAATCTCGCACGTGCTCGCACGCTGACATGCGAGGGAGTCGCCCCGTGTGAATTGCGATGGCTGGGGGCAGGGCTGGGCGAGGGAGGGGGAAGAGGGCGCCACCCCCGCTATGGGGCACATGCCCGGGGCGGATACACTAACCCCCTCCCCGAGCTGGGGAGAGAACCCAGGAGTCCTGGCTCCCATTCCCCTCTGATCTAACACACCAGCCCCCACTCCTGTCCCAGAGTCAGGGAGAGAACCCAGGCGTCCTGGCTCCCAACCACCTCCTGCTCTAACCGCTAGGCCCCACTCCCCTTCCAGAGGTGGGGAGAGGACCCAGGAGTCCTGGCTCCCAGCACCCACTGCCCTCCCAGAGGAAAGGCTAAGAACCCAGTTGTCCAGATTCTTGACATTCACATGCCCCCCGCCCCGCCCTGTGGTGTCTGGATCTGCCTAGGGATAACAACTACTGTTGTGACCAACCTCCTCCCCAGCTCACAAGAAAGGGGCCTGTGCTGGGGTTCTAGAGTCTCGAACCCAGCCGACGAGGGGGCTGTAGCCAAACGCATAGGCGGGGGGGGGCAGAGTTAAGGTGAAATGGACATCCTTAACGCCCGGACTTTGCCCCACCCTCGGGGCTTATGCAAGTGAAAGAGCTGGAGGCCCCTCATTGATTCACCATTGGCCCCTGCGAACGTGCGGGTCACTGCCCCCTAACCCCTGCCTCCCACGAATCTGGTTGCCATGGCGAGGGAGCGCGCCCGATTTTGCTCCTTCCCCGGTGGTGCCATGATATGCAAATCACCCCGCTCCTTGGTATAGGGATGCCTCATTTGCATAGAGCCCCCCAATATCAGGGGGTGCCCCAACAGGAACATGGGTCGTGGCTTACGGGGGGGATACCCAGCCCTTACAGCCTACATAATAAGGGTCCAGGTGGTGGGGGGAGAGGGAAAGTGGGGTGCACAGAACCCCATGGCATGGAGGGGGTGAGGCAGGTGAAGGGTGCCCCCTATACCCTGCAGTGGCACCCGCCCCCAGTACCCTGCGCCTGCTTTGGGGTTCCCCTCCCAGGACCCCCCTTTTCTCCACTGCCCCCCCCAGGCCGCGGAGGGGGGGCGGGTCCTCGCGGGGCGGGGGCAGCGGCGGCGTCTCGGCTCCTCTGACCCGGGCCCCGCCCGCCCTCCCCGCCTTCCCGTGCAGGCTGCCCCGGTGAGTGGCGGGGGGCGGAGTTATGCGGGGGGGGCGGCGAGCAGCGGGTGTCTCCGGCGAGGAGTTCCACAGGTTAACGGGACGGGACGGGGGTGATGTGGGGACAGGAGGGGGGCGGGGGTCAGGTCCCTGGATGTGGGGAGGGGCCGGGCAGTGGGGGCTGGGTGGGGAAGTAGCTGGAAAAACGGGGGGGGGCTTCTCCCCCAGCCCCCCGCAGGAACCCGGGGGGGCTGGTCCCCTCCCCTCCCCCCGCCCCCCCAGGGCAGAGACTAGCGGGGGGGGGTCGTTGGTCTCCTGCAGGGACAGCAGCTCCGAGCCCCCCCCCCAGTCACCACCCGGCCCCTCAGCCCCGCCCCCGGGACTCGCGGCGGTATCTCGAGGCGGCCGATGGGCAATCTGCGCATGCCCAGAGCCAGGCAGAGCTCCTCCCGCCCCCTTTCAAACGTCACTTCCGCCCCCGGGAGAGGCAGGAACTACATCTCCCAGCCTGCCCCGGGGGGCGCTTCCGCTCTCTCCAGCCCAGGTCGGAGCACCCCGGGCTGTGCCTGACCCCCCCGCGGGTGCAGCGTCGCCGCTTCTCAGGCGAATCCTCCGTGTCCCGGGGGCGGGGCCTGGTCCCCGGTGGCCCCGCCCCTCGGCCGGGCCGTTGCGCTGCTTGGGGAGCGCGGGTGGGGGCTGGGCGGGGGGAGGCTCAGGTCCGGGCAGCGCCGCTAGGAACGCCCCGCCCCCGCCCGATTAGCCCCGCCCTCTGCCCCGCCCCCGCCCGATTAGCCCCGCCCCCTTCTGCGAATCTCCCTGCTCCGACCGCTCCCCTGCCCGACTAGCCCCGCCCCGCCCGACTAGCCCCGCCCCGTGCTCCGACCGCCCCACTGGCTCCGACTGGCCCCGCCCCCTGCTCCAACTCCGCCCCCCCGGCTCCGACCGTCCCCCTCGCCCGACTAGCCCCGCCCCCCTGCTCCTGGCTCTGACCAGCCCCGCCCCCCCGCTCCGATCCCTTTCGTCTCAGCCCTGCCCCCCCTGACGCCCACACTCCGCCCCGCCCCCCCGGCTCCGACTGGCCCCCGCCCCACACTCCGCCCCCCCGTCGGATGTCAATCCTTCCCCCACGAGTCTGGGGTCAATGGGGGCCGCTTGCAGCGCCCGGAGAATCAGCTGCCTCTGGGGTGGGCTGGGGCGGCCCTTGAACCTCCGCCAGCAGCAGGCGAGGGAGGGGACGGGGGGAGACACAGTCCTGGCTCCTGCCCCCCCCTCCCGCTACTCCCAGTCACCCCCCCCTTTGCTGCTGCCTCCTCCCCACTGCCTGGAGGGGGGGTTGTTCCTGCTCCCTACCCCCCTCTTAAACCCCCTCCCAAAGGGCTCCCTGCTGCCCATGTAGGGGGACCCGACAGCAAGTGTGAAAAATCAGAAGAGTGGGTGGGGGTCATAGGATCCTATATAAGAAAAAGACCCCAAAATCGGGACTGGCCCTATAAAATGGGGACATCTGATCACCTTATGCCCATGGGAATGGTATGGGGGTGGGGGTGGGGGGATTATTAGTCTGTTTATTAAACTTCCGTATACAATCCTGTCAACCTCTCCACTTCATATAAAATCCCTTCACATCCAGGGGGGTTTCTCTCATCAAAAAATATTTAGACCTATTTCTTCCCCCGTTCTCAGAGACAGATCTACAATATCCCGTGTGCAGCGCTGTGCTAGCCACGGGGGTCCCAGGGTATTAGGGGCTGCCCCCTGGATTTATACACAAATGTTCGGTGTTAGTCTCCATCCCATTCCTTATGAATCTTAACGTGTTTGCTTTTTTTTCTGTCAGCTGTGTATTGAGGGGAACTTCTCATTGATCTGTCTACGGCAGGGGTGGGGAACCTCCAGCCCGCAGGCCTTATACGGCCCGCCAAAGCCTTCCATCCGGCCTGCGCGCGTCCCTGGCCGGCGGCTTCCCCAGGCGCTTCCCAGCCCCTTTGCCGAACGTGGAGCCGCCCCCGCCTGGGGATTATTAGGATTATTATTATTAGGATGCCCCATCTCTCCTGTGCCAAGCAGATCTTGAATGATGGGGAGAATCTGACCCAAAATGTATTTAAAGGGAGTGTATATAAATGTAAGAAAAACTAGTTTTACTAAATGACCGTGCTTATGATTTAGTACGCAGAACTAAAACCTGGTGGATGGTTCTCATCATTTGAATGTCAGTAGAGAGCTCTATTGATGAGTAAATTACCAAGATGATGACCAGTGCTCAGCAAGATTCAAGAGAGGCTATGCAGCTACCACAAATATCCCAGTTCATTTTTAACAAATTCTGGAAGGGATATTAAACCTCATGCTTCAAGGTTTAAACCAGTTGCTAACAATTGGGGATTATGATGAGCCCTAATGGGAGGAGGCATGGCAGATTACCCCTCATCTGTCTAAAGTCTAGAGTAGAGGGTCGGCTCTGTGTGTGGATGCCCTGTGGAGAACGGGCCTGATCTGAACCAAGGTTTGGAGGGTTTGAAATAATGGAAAGCCACTTATGTCCTCATTGCTCCCACTTCCCAGGCAGCAGAGGTTAGGCATGCCTGAGGACCTAGTACTAGTGAATTAATTTATTATCTGTTTTAGGTACTTATGAGACCCCCATTACCATAGTAACTTAGCACCTCACTGTGTTTAATGTATGTCTTCACAAGACCGCTGTGAGGTAGAGAAGTGCTACTATTCCCATTTTACAGATGGGAGATTGAGGCACAGAGAGACTAAGTGCTTAGGCTGCAGTCACACAAGGGATCTGTAGTAAAGCAGAGGATTGAACCCAAATTGCCTGGCATGAATTTCAGGCTATATCCTTAGCTACTGGACCATCCTTCTTCCCAACTCATGAGAAAACAAAGTCTCTTAAATAAGGACAGGGAAAGTATTGTCCTTTTAAGCCCATGTTAAAATGTGAATGGGTGGAGCGATCTGTATGATCTTGGGTGAAAATGATTTTTTTATTGCTCTTCTTTGTAGTTGAGTGCGTTCGTACCAAATAAAAGTTTGCAATTTCAAACTGCTGTCATGCTGGTGTCTGTAGCTTTCTCTAACATAGTAGGCTGCCAACATAAGAATGAAATTGATGTGATAAATCTGCACTTGCTATTTCATTTGTAGGATTTATTTTTGACACATTTCATTGCTCTCTCAGAATGATAAAAATTGCAATTAATCCTTAAAATGGAGGAAAATACATACAGCTTCCCCAGAATTGGAGTGTGGAATAAGAATCTCATTCTGAGAGTTTCAAAAGCCATATCGTTCTCAAAACACTTGGTAGATGTAATAGTATTAGGCTAAGATTTTCAGTCACCCAGAAGCCTAATTCTCATTAAAATGGTGGGCATACATACCTTTAGAAGTTTTGAAAACATGATGAGTCTTACATGTTTCCTAGATGTATAGGGATTCTGGGAAAGGCTGGTCAGAAATAGTATTTTGTGTCCCTGCTTCTCAAAGAAATCTTTATTTTTTCTAAACTTTTCACAGATTTTTTCATTTTTTTCATTTGCCAGAGTATAGCTACAAATAAAACAATTTCTCATTCGTCTCACTTCACTGGAAACTCCTTTGGTCCTAACATTCCCACTCCCTCTTGAAGCACATCCCAATCTTATCTATTCTAGGGTGACCAGACAGCAAATGTGAAAAATCGGGAGAAAGGGGCGGGGGTAATAGGAGCCTACAAAATAAAAGACCCAGGACTGTGCCTATAAGATCAGGACATCTGGTCTCCCCAATTCCCATTCCGGTTGCTTTTAAATAGTTCCCCAAAGCCATTGATCGAGCACCTGGGGGGGGGGGGCGAGAGATGCATCTTTTCTCTGGTCTCTTCCACCCGGGGATGATGCCTCCTGGGAGACAAGCGAGCCCTGGTGCTGGGAAATGCCCCGCAAACGCCCCCCCCTGGAGGCTCCCCTGTCGCTCTCTGGGGACCCACCCCATGGGGGGGATGTTTCAGTGGCGCTGGGGTGTGCGGGGCAATGCTGGGGGCGGGACGATGCGGGGGTGGGCGGGGCGATGCTGGGGGCGGGGCTGTCTCCCGAATCCTGGTCCCTACAGAGCTGCTGGCTCGGCTGGGGCGGGTCGGGGGATGGGCGCGTGACACGGAACCTCTCCCTGGCGCCCCCCCCGCCTCTGTCGCTCGCCGCGGGGGTCCCGCTCGGCACACGCGGCCCCGTCGGGGCAGGAGCGGAGAGGCCGAGCCCCGCCCCTCACAACAGCGTCCAGATGGGTCCCGTGCCCCCCCCCCCGCCCGGTCTCACTTCTCCCCCCACCCCACGCAGGGACCACAGTGATTGGCAGCTTTGGGATTGGGCTCTCGGAAGCGGCCCCTGGCTGTGGGGAGGGGGAAGTAGCTGGAAAAATGGGGGGGGGCTTCTCCCCCCCGCCCCACGCAGAGACCCCGGGGGGCCGGTCCCCTCCCCCCGCCCCCCCAGGGCAGAGCCTGTCCGGGGGGGGTCATTGGTCTCCCGCGGGGACAGGAGCAGATCCCGGCGCTGCGAGATGCCGGGTCCCCCGGACCTGGAGGCGGAAGCTCCGCAGCGGGGGGGGGGGGCCGGGCGCGGGGGGTCATGAAGGTCTCCCCGGCACAGACCCTCCTGCCCCCCCGCCCAGCGCCAGGGAGCAGCAGCGGGGGAGCCCGGCTCCTCCTCCCGCTTTCAACGTCACTTCTGGTCCCGGGGGAGTCAGGGACTACATCTCCCAGCATGCACCGGGGGCGCTTCCGCCTTCTCCAGCCCAGAGCGGGAGCCTTCCAGTAGCTGTCACTGCGCATGCGCCATTAGCACGCGGCCAATCTAACGGTTCAGGTGCTGCTTCCTCGAGCTGGGGAAAGACTGTTATTAACCCCTCCGCGCCCGGCCGCACCCGCGAGTGAGAGACCCGGGGGGGGGGGGCGGGAAAGTGACTCTCGGCCCCGCGAACCGGGGAGAAGCCTCGGAGCTGCCCCAGCCCCAGTGGATCCGGCCCCGCGGGGATGGGGGGGCAGAGACTGGGGCGGGGGGTCCCCTGTGGGGCGGGGGGAGGGTCAGTGGGACGCGGGGGGTTGAACGGTCTCTGCGCAGCCAGGAAATCCCCGGGGGGGGAGTAGCGGGCGGGGGGGGGAGTGGCCCCCAGACCGCAGTTCCCAGCCCCCTGCCCATCCCCCACTGCTGCCCCCTCCCCTCCCCCAGGGAACCTGCCAGCTCCCCCTCCCCCACCCTCTTAACGCAGCTCCTCCGAGGGCTCCCTGCCCCCCATGTGAACGGTGGCACTGGGGGGAACTGTGGACGTGCTGGACAGTCCTATAAAATCCAGTCCCCTCGTCTCTCTTTTCCTCCAGGGAGTGAAGAGCAACAGATCATCCCCTCCCATCTCGGGGTGTTTCTCTCCGGTGATCAGTGGTGCAGTGATGTGTATTCTCTGCACATCTCCCAGGTTGATCCAAAACCCCTAAACATTTGCCCCCCTTTTTCTCTAGCCCATTTCTAACTGAATATGCCCTGAGATTTCCCATCTCTCTAAATCTAAAATACAAAGAAACTCTCAGATTTACACCTTTTCTCACATTCTTGAACATGGATATAAAATATTTGCGAATGTTGCCCATTTCCTCTCTATTCATTTATCAAATATTCAGCTGAAACACTCCGATTTTACCTCCTATCAACAACTGATAGAAAATCCCTCTGATTTCCACCCTTTTTTCATTTCTGAACGTTGATCTCAAAGGTCAGGTTTTGCCTCCCTCTATGTCGCTATGAGCTGTCAGTTAAGAATGCTGTCGGGTTTGGGGCTGTTCCCCATGTTTCTAAATCCCAGCAACTTCTCCATGAAACTGACTCTCGGCCCGGGAAGCGGGGAGAAGCCGCGGAGCTGCCTCAGCCGCCGTGGATCCGGCCCCGTGGGGATGGGGGGCGCAGAGACTGGGGCCGGCGGTGGGTCCCCGCCCCCCCGTAGAGCGCGCGGCCGGGCCCCGCCCCCATTCGCAGCCCCGCGTCACCCCCCTCGGCCGTTACTGTCCCGCGCGCTGAGTCCCCCCCCCGCTCCCATCTCTCTCCAGCCCCTTCGCCTCCGCTCTCCCCTCAGCTCCAGACCTCACCGGGCAGAGACGATGGGGGATGAACAGCGGGGGACGCAGAGCCGTGAAGACGTCGAGGTGAGTCGACCTGAATACGGAGCATTTTAACCCCTTTCCTGTCCGACGGTCCTGGGGGCGGGGGGGGTCTCTGGAGGGGGTAGTCAGGGGATGGGGGGGTTGGGTAGGGGAGGGGTCCTGGGGCAGGGGGGTCTCTCGAGGGGGTAGTCAGGGGACGGGGAGGGTTGGGTAGGGGAGGGGGGTCTCTGGAGGGGGTAGTCAGGGGACGGGGGGGTTGGGTAGGGAGGGGGTCCTGGGGGCGGAGATTTATAGAATCTCTTATCTAAAGACTGATAAATGTGTTTTATTTTTTCAGGAGACTCTGCCAGCGATGCAGGTATAGTAAGGATTACATTGAAATATAAATAGCTCTTAAAAATACCTGTCAGCAGTTAAAATTAAATTCATTGTAGTAGTATTAATTTTTTACAGTTTTAATAGTATATTTTTCATACTTTCACCAGTATACATTAAAGAACGTTTAATTTATAAACAAAAATGAAATTTAAATGACTTCTCTTTTCACACTTTTAAATACATTTTTCTTCAAGTAGTTCTAAGTCAAAAACAATAAAAAGCTACCCTAGGAGTTAGTCTGTAGTTAGGGTTAAGTGGTGTTTCTGTAGGTGTCGTTTTTTTTGTTTTGTTTTTTTTAATTAAAACAGTTTAATATATTTGAGAATAAGCAGACAGGTGGAACTTGCCTTGGAAAATACTGTAGGTAGCTATTTCACCATCTGCTTCAATGGTATTTCCATTTTCCACTCTCCAAATATCAGTACATTTATGTGTTTATGACTTCAATTTATGTTAAAGCTGATCTGAAAAATTTACTTCCCCAAGTAGCATGGGATGGGTCATTCTGTTAGTAACTGACTGTAAATATGCTATTCCAGACTAACACGGCTACCTCCCTGATTCTTCTCTCAAACAGTGGATCTTAATGCATCCTGTCATATGCTTTACTAAGAAATTACTTCCTAATTTCCTAAGCAATCTGTGATGTTCCCCAAAGTAGGAGTGGTTCCATCATTCATGTGGGATAGAGAAATAGGATCCCTATTTTATAGATGAGGAAACTGAGAAACCAGAAGGCAGACATGATTTCCAAGGGCCACACACAGGCTGACTCCCCGGTGCCCCTCACCTGGCCCGGTCTGGCCTCCTCATCCTCCCCTTGGCCCCATGCCCACCCCACTCTGTGCCCCTGGGGGCTGGTGGGTTAGAGCAAGGGGGGGCTAGGAGCCCGGACTCCTGGGTTCTCTCCCCGGCTCTGGGAGGGGAGTGGGGGCTGGTGGGTTAGAGCAGGGGGGACTGGGAGCCAGGACTCCTGGGTTCTCTCCCTGGCTCTGGAAGGCGAGTGGGGGGCTGGAGGTCACCCAGGTCCTTCCCCTTCCCAGCAGGTCGTGCAGCGGGAGGCTGGCCCCACAAGGCCCCAGTGGACGAAAAAAACATCCATACCACTGGCACACCAACACACTGAATGGCTCAGAAACCGAACAGAAAACTACGAGCACCAGATTCAGGTGCTTGAGGACCGACAAAGGTACCCCCCCCAGCACCCCGCCACCCCCCCAATCCCTCCTCCACCAGGGGGCCGCGCCTGCCGCTCAGCCCGGCCCTGCTCTCGCCACAGGAATGAGCTCCTCCAGTTGGAACAAGAATATGAGTTAAAGCGAAATAAAACGATATCAGGCCACAGGGAAGAGAAGGAGAAACTCGTGCAGCAGCACGAAAGGAGGTACCAGGGGACCCGGGGACCCCTCACCCAGCGCCGAGATGCGCCCACCTCTGGGGCGGGGCGGCGGGTGACCCGGGGACCCCTCGCCTGGCACTGAGATGCGCCCACCTCTGGGGCGGGGCGGCGGGTGACCCGGGGACCCCTCGCCCGGTGCTGAGATGCGCCCACCTCTGGGGCGGAGCGGCGGGTGACCTAGGGACCCGGCACAGAGATGCGCCCACCTCTGGGGCGGGGCGGCAGGTGACCCGGGGACCCCTCGCCCGGTGCCGAGATGCACCCACCTCTGGGGCGGGGCGGCGGGTGACCTAGGGACCCGGCACAGAGATGCGCCCACCTCTGGGGCGGGGCGGCGGGTGACCTAGGGACCCGGCACAGAGATGCACCCACCTCTGGGGCGGGGCGGCGGGTGACCTAGGGACCCAGCACAGAGATGCGCCCACCTCTGGGGCGGGGCGGCGGGTTCCCCAGGCCAGGCTACCCCCCACCGTGGAGCTCCGACACCCCCCCTTCTCCGCAGGTTGGCGGCGGAATGTGAAAGGAAGTCTGCCCAATCTTTTCAACAAATGAAGTTTTGGCAAACTATCGGAGAGGGCTGGCAGCTGGAGGCCCAGAAGCACAAAAGAGTGCCAGGCTCAAATGCCAGCCCCCACCAGGTGAGTGCCGGGGGAACCCAGGAGTCCTGGCTCCTAGCCCCCCCTGCTCTAACCACTATCCCCCACTCCCCTCCCAGAGCCGGGGAGAGAACCCAGGAGTCCTGGCCCCTAGCCCCCCCTGCTCTAACCCACCAGCCCCCACTCCTCTCCCAGAGCCGGGGAGAGAACTCAGGCGTCTGGGCTCCCAGCCCCCACTCCCCTCCCGAGGCCGGCAGGAGGGAGGTGAGTCTGCTGGGGGCCGGGGCACCATGGGGCTGTGGGTATGAGGGGGGAGGCGGAGGGGGCAGGGTGCTGTCAGTGTTGGGCACCATGGGGGGCTGGGCTTGGTGGGTTCTGGCCGCCGGAGGGGTGCTGTGGGGCTGGGCTCTGCGGTTGGTGGGCTCTGGGCACCGGGGGGATTGCTATGGGGCAGGGGGCCGGGTGCTCATCCTCCCCCCGTCTCCCGCAGGTGCAGCCCCCCTTCCGCCTGCCCGTCCTCCAAGGCATCCCGAAGACAACTCAAGGCCGAAAGGAGGGAAAGAGGGGGGGCCTGTAACATTCCTGCCCCCGTTTGGTTTTTTTTGTTAATAAAAAGTTTGTTCTATTTTTTAACTAAAGAAGAGTTTATTCTCTTTTGCAGCCCCCCCGAGTGCCATGGTTGGGGGGCAGCCCCCCAAGTCCTGCCCCCCGCGCCCTCCTCTGGGCAGACCCACGGCGTCCTGCCTCCTCCCAGGCCCGAGTAGCGGATCCTGGGCAGCCATTGGCCGAGCTGGGTCCGTCGGGGTGGGGGGGGGGCGTGCCCCCGCACCCAGCCCCTCCTCCGCCCCCTGCTTCCCCCTCCCACCGCCATTAGCGCTCATCTGCTTTGGTGCGAACGCGGATTACACACCCCGCGGTGCCCGCCCCACACCCTCCGGCGCGGGGCGCCTAGGGGCCGGGTGTCTCCCCCTCGTCCCGGGCTGGCTCCCCCACCGGCAGGCCGGCGAGTCTTGGAATACTGCGATGGAGGCGGTGAGGTCGCGCCTGCGGACCATGCTGGAGGTTCCCCGCGAGCCGCCCCCGGGTGAGTGGGGTAGGTGGCGCAGTGCCCTGGGGGTCAGGGCTGGAGGCGGGACCGCCGCCCCGCCCCAGAGGTGGCCGCATCTCTGCACCGGGACAGGGATCCCTGGAGTCCTGGCTCCCAGCCCCCCTGCTCCCCCCCACTCCCTTCTCAGAGCTGGGGAGAGAACCCTGGAGTCCTGGCTCCCAGCCCCCCTGCTTTAACCGCTAGCCCCCACTCCCTTCTCAGAGCCGGGGAGAGAACCCAGGCGTCCTGCCTCCCAGCCCCCCCGCTCTATCCACTAGCCCCCACTCCTACTTGGGGGTGGTGCACGCGCGGCCCGTGGGGCGGGACGGGCTGGAGGTCCGTGCCCCTTAGCAGCCAGCCCCTTTCTCCAGCAGGGGACGCCCTCGGCCTGGCGGAGCAACGACTCCGAGAGCGACAGCACCACTGCCCTCCTCGCGTGAGTGCTGGGGGCGGGTGGAGGCCCAGCGGGCGGCGGATGCCCAGCAGGCCCTGGCGGCGGCGCAGGCCGAGGTCCAGCGGCTGGAGAGCGAGCGGGAGGCGGCGCGGAGCGAGCGGGACGGGCTGCAGATGGAGATCAGCCTGGTGAAGGTAACGGGGCCCGGCCCCTCTAGGGGGCGCCGGCTCCGCCCCTGGCCCCAGGGCGGGGATTGGCAGGCTGGGGGGGGGGGCAATGGAGCGGGGCCGGTCCCCTCTGCCAGCCGCCCCCTTGTGCCCCCAGGCGCGGTGAGAGGCCCAGAAGGCGGAGCTGGAGGCGGAGCTGAAGGTGGCGCAGGAGGAGCAGGTGACGGAGTGGCTGGCGCAGGTGCTCGAGGACGGCCTGCGCCAGGCGGGCACCCTGCTGGAGCAGCACAGGTACCCCCCCAGCGCCCCGACACCCCCCGATCCCTCCCCCACCGGGGGGCCGCGCCCACCGCTCACCCCGGCCCTCCCCCCGCCACAGGAAGCAGCTGCTGGAGCTGAGCGGGCACCACGAGCGGGAGCTGGGCAGTCAGCTGGCGCAGTTCCGGGCGGAGCTGGCGGAGCGCGAGGAGCGGCAGCGGCGGCTGGTTGACAACTACGAGCTGAGGTACCAGGGGACCCGGGACCCCTCGCCCGGCACCGAGATGAGCCCACCTCTGGGGCGGGGCGGCGGGTGACCCGGGGACCCCTCGCCTGGCACTGAGATGCACCCACCTCTGGGGCGGGGTGGCTGGTGACCCAGGAACCCCTCGTCCGGTGCCGAGATGCGCCCACCTCTGGGGCGGGGCGGCGGGTGACCTAGGGACCCCTTGGCCAGTGCCGAGATGCGCCCACCTCTGGGGCGGGGCGGCGGGTGACCTAGGGACCCGGCACAGAGATGCGCCCACCTCTGGGGTGGGGCGGCGGGTTCCCCAGGCCAGGCTAATCCCCACCGTGGAGCTCCGACACCCCCCCTTCTCCGCAGGTTGGCGGCGGATTGCGAGAGGAAGTCTGCCCAATCTTTTCAAGAAATGAACTTTTGGAAAAGTATCGCAGAGGGCTGGCAGCTGGAGGCCCAGCGGCATAAAAGAGTGCCAGGCTCAAATGCCAGCCCCCACCAGGTGAGTGCCGGGGGAACCCAGGAGTCCTGGCTGCCCACCACCCTGCTCTAACCACTATCCCCCACTCCCCTCCCAGAGCCGGGGAGAGAACCCAGGCGTCCTGCCTCCCAGCCCCCCCGCTCTATCCACTAGCCCCCACTCCTACTTGGGGGTGGTGCACGCGCGGCCCGTGGGGTGGGACGGGCTGGTGGTCCGTGCCCCTTAGCTGCCAGCCCCTTTCTCCAGCAGGGGACGCCCTCGGCCTGGCGGAGCAGAAGGACGACGACTCCGAGAGCGACAGCACCACTGCCCTCCTCGCGTGAGTGCTGGGGGCGGGTGGAGGCCCAGCGGGCGGCGGATGCCCAGCAGGCCCTGGCGGCGGCGCAGGCCGAGGTCCAGCGGCTGGAGAGCGAGCGGGAGGCGGCGCGGAGCGAGCGGGACGGGCTGCAGATGGAGATCAGCCTGGTGAAGGTAACGGGGCCCGGCCCCTCTAGGGGGCGCCGGCTCCGCCCCTGGCCCCAGGGCGGGGATTGGCAGGCTGGGGGGGGGGGGCGGGCAATGGAGCGGGGCCGGTCCCCTCTGCCAGCCGCCCCCTTGTGCCCCTAGGCGCGATGCGAGGCCCAGAAGGCGGAGCTGGAGGCGGAGCTGAAGGTGGCGCTGGAGCAGCAGGTGACGGAGTGGCTGGCGCAGGTGCTCGAGGACGGCCTGCACCAGGCGGGCGCCCTGCTGGAGCAGCACAGGTACCCCCCCAGCGCCCCGCCACCCCCCGATCCCTCCCCCACCGGGGGGCCGCGCCCACCGCTCACCCCGGCCCTCCCCCCGTCACAGGAAGCAGCTGCTGGAGCTGAGCGGGCACCACGAGTGGGAGCTGGGCAGTCAGCTGGCGCATTTCCTGGCAGAGCTGGCGGAGCGCGAGGAGCGGCAGCGGCGGCTGGTTGACGACTACGAGCTGAGGTACCAGGGGACCCGGAACCCCTCGCCCGGCACCGAGATGAGCCCACCTCTGGGGCGGGGCAGCGGGTGACCCGGGGACCCCTCGCCTGGCACTGAGATGCGCCCACCTCTGGGGCGGGGTGGCTGGTGACCCAGGGACCCCTCGCCCAGCACCGAGATGCGCCCACCTCTAGGGCGGGGCGGCAGGTGACCCAGGGACCCCTTGGCCAGTGCCGAGATGCGCCCACCTCTGGGGCGGGGCGGCGGGTGACCTAGGGACCCGGCCCAGAGATGCGCCCACCTCTGGGGCGGGGCGGCGGGTTCCCCAGGCCAGGCTACCCCCCACCGTGGAGCTCCAACACCCCCCCCTTCTCCGCAGGTTGGCGGCGGATTGCGAGAGGAAGTCTGCCCAATCTTTTCAAGAAATGAACTTTTGGAAAAGTATCGCAGAGGGCTGGCAGCTGGAGGCCCAGCGGCATAAAAGAGTGCCAGGCTCAAATGCCAGCCCCCACCAGGTGAGTGCCGGGGGAACCCAGGAGTCCTGGCTGCCCACCACCCTGCTCTAACCACTATCCCCCACTCCCCTCCCAGAGCCGGGGAGAGAACCCAGGAGTCCTGGCTCCTAGCCCCCCCTGCTCTAACCCACCAGCCCCCACTCCTCTCCCAGAGCCGGGGAGAGAACTCAGGCGTCTGGGCTCCCAGCCCCCACTCCCCTCCCGAGGCCGGCAGGAGGGAGGTGAGTCTGCTGGGCGCCGGGGCACCATGGGGCTGTGGGTATGGGGGGGGAGGGTGAGGGGGCAGGGTGCTGTCAGTGTTGGGCACCATGGGGGGCTGGGCTTGGTGGGTTCTGGCCGCCGGGGGGGTGCTGTGGGGCTGGGCTCTGCGGTTGGTGGGCTCTGGGCACCGGGGGGATTGCTATGGGGAGGGGGCCGGGTGCTCACCCTCCCCCCGTCTCCCGCAGGTGCAGCCCCCCTTCCGCCTGCCCGTCCTCCAAGGCATCCCGAAGACAACTCAAGGCCGAAAGGAGGGAAAGAGGGGGGGCCTGTAACATTCCTGCCCCCGTTTGGTTTTTGTTGTAAATAAAAAGTTTGTTCTATTTTTTAACTAAAGAAGAGTTTGTTCTCTTTTGCAGCCCCCCCCCGTGCCATGGTTGGGGGGCGGCCCCCCACGCCGTGCCCCCCGCGCCCTCCTCTGGGCAGACCCACGGCGTCCCGCCTCCTCCCAGGCCCGAGTAGCAGATCCTGGGCAGCCATTGGCCGAGCTGGGTCCGTCGGGGCGGGGGGGGGCGTGCCCCCGCACCCAGCCCCTCCCCCGCCCCCTGCTCCCCCCTCCCACCGCCATTAGCGCTCATCTCCTTTGGTGCGAACGCGGATTACACACCCCGCGGTGCCCGCCCCACACCCTCCGGCGCGGGGCGCCTAGGGGCCGAGTGTCTCCCCCTCTTCCCGGGCTGGCTCCCCCACCGGCAGGCCGGCGAGTCTTGGAATACTGCGATGGAGGCGGTGAGGTCGCGCCTGCGGACCATGCTGGAGGTTCCCCGCAAGCCGCCCCCGGGTGAGTGGGGTAGGTGGCGCAGTGCCCTGGGGGTCAGGGCTGGAGGCGGGACCGCCGCCCCGCCCCAGAGGTGGCCGCATCTCTGCACCGGGACAGGGATCCCTGGAGTCCTGGCTCCCAGCCCCCCTGCTCACACCACTCCCTTCTCAGAGCTGGGGAGAGAACCCAGGAGTCCTGCCTCCCAGCCCCCCCGCTCTATCCACTAGCCCCCACTCCTACTTGGGGGTGGTGCACGCGCGGCCCGTGGGGTGGGACGGGCTGGAGGTCCGTGCCCCTTAGCAGCCAGCCCCTTTCTCCAGCAGGGGACGCCCTCGGCCTGGCGGAGCAGAAGGACGACGACTCCGAGAGCGACAGCACCACTGCCCTCCTCGCGTGAGTGCTGGGGGCGGGTGGAGGCCCAGCGGGCGGCGGATGCCCAGTAGGCCCTGGCGGCGGCGCAGGCCGAGGTCCAGCTGCTGGAGAGCGAGCGGGAGGCGGCGCGGAGCGAGCGGGACGGGCTGCAGATGGAGATCAGCCTGGTGAAGGTAACGGGGCCCGGCCCCTCTAGGGGGCGCCGGCTCCGCCCCTGGCCCCAGGGCGGGGATTGGCAGGCTGGGGGGGGGGGGCAATGGAGCGGGGCCGGTCCCCTCTGCCAGCGGCCCCCTTGTGCCCCCAGGCGCGGTGAGAGGCCCAGAAGGCGGAGCTGGAGGCGGAGCTGAAGGTGGCGCAGGAGCAGCAGGTGATGGAGTGGCTGGCGCAGGTGCTCGAGGACGGCCTGCGCCAGGCGGGCGCCCTGCTGGAGCAGCACAGGTACCCCCCCAGCGCCCCGCCACCCCCCGATCCCTCCCACACCGGGGGGCCGCGCCCACCGCTCATCCCGGCCCTCCCCCCGCCACAGGAAGCAGCTGCTGGAGCTGAGCGGGCACCGCGAGCGGGAGCTGGGCAGTCAGCTGGCGCAGTTCCGGGCAGAGCTGGCGGAGCGCGAGGAGCGGCAGCGGCGGCTGGTTGACGACTATGAGCTGAGGTACCAGGGGACCCGGGACCCCTCGCCCGGCACCGAGATGAGCCCACCTCTGGGGCGGGGCGGCGGGTGACCCGGGGACCCCTCGCCCAGCACCGAGATGCGCCCACCTCTGGGGTGGGGTGGCGGGTGACTCGGGGACCCCTCACCCGGCACCGAGATGACACCACCTCTGGGGCGGGGCGGCGGGTGACCCGGGGACCCCTCGCCCGGCACCGAGATGAGCCCACCTCTGGGGCGGGGCGGCGGGTGACCCGGGGACCCCTCACCCGGCACCGAGATGACACCACCTCTGGGGCGGGGCGGCGGGTGACCCGGGGACCCCTCGCCCGGCGCTGAGATGCGCCCACCTCTGGGGCGGGGCGGTGGGTGACCCGGGGACCCCTCGCCTGGCTCCGAGATGCGCCCACCTCTGGGGCGGCAGGTAACCCAGGCCAGGCTACCCCCCACCGTGGAGCCCCGACACTCCCCCTTCTCCGCAGGCTGGACAGGCAGGAGGAGGCGGCGCGGGAGCTGCAGATTGGGACGAGGCGGCTGGAGGCCCAGCGGGCCAACATGGTGGCCCGGCTCCAGGCCATGATGGAGTCGCACTGGAACGAGGCCCTGCGGCTACTGACCGGAGACGCCCCCGCACAGTCCCCCCCCAAAGGCCCCCGCCAGGTGAGTGCCGGGGGAACCCAGGAGTCCTGGCTGCCTGCCACCCCGCTCTAACCACTATCCCCCACTCCCCTCCCAGAGCCGGGGAGAGAACCCAGGAGTCCTGGCTCGCAGCCCCCCCACTTCCCTCCCAGAGCCAGGGAGAGAACCCAGGAGTCCTGGCTCCCCACAGCCGGTCTTTAACCCCCCGCCTTTCTCTGCCCCCGACAGCCTCCTGTCTCCTCCTCGGCAGAGCGCCCCTGCCAGCCCCACAGCCCCGCCCCGCCCAGGAAGCCGGAGGGCTGGCCGGGGGACCCCCGGAGCGGGGGGTCCGGGGACGGCGAGGCGGGGGGCTGGGCCTTCGCCCCAGCCGTGCCCCTGCAGCCCGTCGCCCAGCGCGGCTCCCTGCCAGCGGGGTGGGGCCCCGAGCGCTTCCTGCCCCCAGCGCCCGGCGCAGCTGATCTACCAGAGTGTCCCGAGCCAGCCGGGCTTCCGGCCGCTGGAGCCGCAGCTCGACGACTCCGCCGGGCCAGGTAGGGGGCCGGGGGCGCCCCCCGGCCCACCCCCCCAGCTCCTGGGAGCAGCCCCCCCCAGGCATCCCAGCACCCCTGCGACCCCCCCATCTCCTCTCCCTGCAGGCTTGGCCCAGGAGGACCCCCCAGCGCCGTGGGAGACGCTCCGGCCCCACGGCGCCCCATGGATCCCCCCCGCTGCCGTGCAGAAGACCAAGGTGCCGCTCGCCAAAGCCAGCTACGGGCAGCGGGGCCTGGAGCCGCCGAGACCCCCGCAGCGCCCGGCCGGTGAGCCCCCCATTCCCCCCCATGGCGCCCAGCCGGGGAGTTCCCCCTGCCCCATGGCACTCAGCTCCCTGCCCCACAGCGCCCCCTAGCGCCCCCCTGGGGCCAGCCCTGCTTACCAGGGGAGAGCGCCCCCTGCTGAGCCCCCTGCCCCACTCCCTGCCCCCTAGCACCGCCCTGTCTCTCAAGGGGTGCCCCCTGCTGACCCTCCCACTCCTGCCCCACAGCACCCCCTGGGGCCAGCCCTGCCTGCCAAGGGAGAGCACCCCCTGCCCCACAGCGCCCCCTATTGCCTCCCTGGGGCCAGCTCCTGCCCCCCCAGCTCACCCCGTCTCTCTCCCAGGGGGCGAGGGGGGGTTCCTGTCCCCCTGGCAGATGGCCGAGGCCTCCCGCCTGCTGCGGCTGTACCAGGCCAGGGGCCGGGCGGCCCCCTCCTCCGAGGAGCTCTACACCTCCCTGCGCTCCGGCGACGGGTAAGGCTGGCACCGCGCCCGCCCCGGGAGACCCCCCCCCCGCGGGACTACAACTCCCAGGGTGCACTGCTGGACCCCGCGTTGCATGCTGGGAGGTGGAGTCCAACACCTGCTGTTGTTCACCTGCCCCACAAACCTTAGGCTATGGGTCCAGGTGTTGGGGGGATCCCCACGTCGACCCCCCACTCCAGGCTGGGAGCCAGGACTCCTGGGTTCTCTCCCCAGCTCTGGGAGGAGAGTGGGGTCTAGTGGTTAGAGCAGGGGGGGCTGGGAGCCCAGACTCCTGGGTTCTCTCCCCAGCTCTGGGAGGGGAGTGGGGGCTGGTGGGTTAGAGCAGGGGGGGCTGGGAGCCAGGACTCCTGGGTTCTCTCCCCAGCTCTGGGAGGGGAGTGGGGGCTGGTGGGTTAGAGCAGGGGGGGCTGGGAGCCAGGACTCCTGGGTTCTCTCCCCGGCTCTGGGAGGGGAGGGGGGGCTGGTGGGTTAGAGCAGGGGGTGCTGGGAGCCAGGACTCCTGGGTTCTCTCGGCCCCGAGCTCCAGTCCTGTCTGCTGCCCCCCAGGCCTGACGTGAAGGGCGACGGGGGCCACGGGAACCCAGCCACCCCCAGGAACCTCAACCCCCGGCTGCCCGAGGCCGGCAGGCAGGAGGTGAGTCTGGCGGGGGCCGGGGTGCCATGGGGCTGTGTGTTGGGGGGACAGTGAGGGGGCAGGGCGCTGTCAGTGTTGGGCACCATGGGGGGCTGGACTTGGTGGGTTCTGGCCGCCTGGGGGTGCTTTGGGGCTGGGCTCTGTGCTTGGTGGGCTCTGGGATTGCTATGGGGCAGGGGGCCGGGCGCTCACCCTCCCCCCGTCTCCCGCAGGTGGGGGCCCCCCGGCGCCCGGCCCTTCCCCAAGAAGACCGACGGCCCTGCCAAGGGCGGGCGGAAGGCGACCGTGTGGAGATGAAGTGGGGTCCCGGCGGGAATGCTGGTGCCCGCACCTTGCACCCCCTGTTCTCAGCCCCGGTTGCCATTTTGTGTTGGTGCCCGGGGGGCAGATGTGGGGCGGGGCTGCCCCCCCGCCTTGTGTTTTGTTACTCTAAGTTATTTCCCCCCCCCCCGTTGGGGGGCTGTTTGTTATTTTTCTAAATAAAGAAGATTTGTTTTTGTTTCCCTCTGCCCGTTTTCCAGGGCCCGGCCGTGGGTGTACCGGATGGGGGCACCCCCCAGCTAATTCCAATGCCCAAGGGCACTCAACTACCCCCCTGGCGTTCTTTTGCCTTGCACAGCCGGCAGTAGTAGGTTGTTATCCCCTTGGTGGAGGGGGATGGACACTGCCAGTCCCTCCCCTTCTCTCCTCCACCCCCATTCTCAGCCCCCCTGGAGAGTGAGGGCTAGTGGTTGGAGCCAGGACTCCTGGGTTCTCTCCTTGGCTCTGGGAGATGAGTGGGGGGCTGGCGGTCACCTGGGTCCTTCCCCTTGCCAGGGGGCCATGCAGCGGGAGGCCCGGCAGACGCCCAGCTGGCTCGGAGGGGCGGCCAACGGGGCCAGTCTCGTCCGCCACCCATCCCCCTGAGCCCGGCAGAGTGGAAGGTGGCGCCGGCGCAGCTGGTAACGGAGCGGCTGGCGCGGCTGCAGAGGGACACCCTGCGCCAGGTGGTCGCCCTCGAGAAGCAGCAAAGGTACCCACCCCCCCCAGCGCCCCGCCACCCCCCAATCCCTCCCCCACCGGGGGGTCGCGCCCGCCACTCACCCCGGCCCTCCCCCCGCCACAGGAAGGAGATGCTGGAACTGAACATACAGCATAATTGGGAGATGGCGCAGTTACTGGTGCACCACGAGGAGCAGCGGCGGCGGCTGGTTGAGGACGAGGAGCAGAGGTACCAGGGGACCCGGGACCCATTGCCCGACGCTGAGATGCGCCCACCTCTGGGGCGGGGCGGCGGGTGACCCGGTGACCCCTCGCCCGGCTCCGAGATGCGCCCACCTCTGGGGCGGGGCGGCGGGTGACCTGGGGACCCCTCGCCCGGTGCTGAGATGCGCCCACCTCTGGGGCGGGGGGGCGGGGGACCCAGGGACCCCTCGCCCGGCGCGGAGATGCGCCCACCTCTGGGGCGGGGCGCCGGGTGACCCGGGGACCCCTCGCCCGGCTCCGAGATGCGCCCACCTCTGGGGCGGGGCGGCGGGTGACCTGGGGACCCCTGCCCGGCGCTGAGATGCGCCCACCTCTGGGGCGGGGGGGCAGGTGACCCGGGGACCCCTCGCCCGGCGCTGAGATGCGCCCACCTCTGGGGCGGGGCGGCAGGTGACCCGGGGACCCCTCGCCCGGCGCTGAGATGCGCCCACCTCAGGTGGGCGGCGGAGTGTGAATGGGAGGCAATCAACTGCAAGAGGGAGGCTGACAGATGCCGAAAGGACGCCAAGAACTGGCTGAGGGAGGCCCAGCGGCACAAAACCCTAACCCTGCCGCCACTTACCAAAGACGCCCCCGCATAGTCGCACCCCAAGAGCCCTCGCCCGGGTCCGAGATGCGTCCACCTCTGGGGCGGGGCGGCGGGTGACCTAAGGACCCGGCCCCGAGATGCGCCCACCTCTGGGGCGGGGCGGCGGGTGCCCTAAGTACCCGGCCCCGAGATGCACCCACCTCTGGGGCAGGGCGGCGGGTTCCCCGGGCCAGGCTACCCCCCACCATGGAGCTCCGACACCCCCCCTTCTCCGCAGGTGGGCGGCGGAGTGTGAACGGGAGGCCATCAACTGCAAGAGGGAGGCTGACAGATGCCGAAAGGAGGCCGAGAACTGGCTGCGGGAGGCCCAGCGGCACAAAACCCTAACCCTGCCGCCACTTACCAAAGACGCCCCCGCGTAGTCGCACCCCAAGAGCCCCCACCAGGTGAGTGCCGGGAGAACCCAGGAGTCCTGGCTGCCCGCCACCCTGCTCTAACCACTATCCCCCACTCCCCTCCCAGAGCCGGGGAGAGAACCCAGGAGTCCTGGCTCCCAGCGCCCCCTCCGCTCTAACCCACCAGCCCCCCCTCCCCTCCTAGAGCTGGGGAGAGAACCCAGGAGTCCTGGCTCCCAGACCCCCCTCCCCGCTCTAACCCATCAGCCCCCACTCCCCTCCCAAGTCCGGCAGGAGGGAGGTGAATCTGCCGGGGCGCCATGGGGCTGTGGGGGTGTGTCTGTGGGGGGGAGAGACGGTGAGGGGGCAGGGCGCTGTCAGTGTTGGGCACCATGGGGGGCTGGACTCGGTGGGTGCTGTGGGGCTGGGCTCTGTGCTTGGTGGGCTCTGGGATTGCTATGGGGCAGGGGGCCAGGCGCTCACCCTCTCCCCATCTCCCGCAGGTGCGGCCCCCCTGCTGCCTGCCCGTCCTCCGGCCCGCCCCAAAGACCACCCACGGCCTCGCCACGGCGACTGCCCCCTGCTCCCCCCTCCCACCGCCATTAGCGCTCAATCTGTCCTTGATTTCCCTCTGCCCTCTGTCCTGTGACTGTCCAAGTTATCAGTTGTGGCAATAGACTGAGACCACCAGTCCATTCCTATGAATAGGCAATTTAACTTATTGGATGGGGATCCCTTTGAATCCCTACAGACCAGAGCAGACTTGAGCCTGATACCAACTCTCCATCTCTGTTGCCCCGTTCTCCTAAGAATTTCTCTTTATGTCCTTAGACCATGTTTAAGTGAAGAGGTTCGTCTTTTTAGTTAACTCTAGCTATGCATAGGAACAACTGTCCTGTACTTTGCCAAATTGTAACCTATCTTGTTTATCTTTCAAGGTTCTTCATTACTGAGCAACCTACCACCTCTAGTTAGTAAGTGCATTCGATATGCTATTTGTACACCAATTGAGTCTATAACATTTCTTTAAAAATATCCTAAATGCTTCTCTCAGAACTCTCATGTCAGGACGAGAGGAATCTGAAAACAGTGTCTCAGCTGAGAAAATGCTTATCCCTCCATATATGAAAGCCAGGAAGGACACTAGTGAAAGAGCTAGGTAAGAAGCAAACCTGTCCATTAACCACGTCTCCTGTTTTGGTACTTGAATTGGCATTTCTATATTCTACACTTCCCACCCCCCTTACTTAGTTCATTTTAACTGCTTAATATGGATCGTACTTTTCTCACCATTTTTGAACACTTTAAAGATTTAACACTGTCAGGGTTCGAGCCCCCGGGTGGGGGCAGTACGGCCTAGTGGCCTGAGTCCCTGACGGCCCCTTTGCCGGGGCAGCGCGGCCTAACAGCCAAAGTCAATAACCGCCCCTCCTCAGGGGCACTGCGGACCAATGGCCGGAGTCAATAACAGCCCCTCCGCTGGGGCAGTGCGACCTAAGGGCCGGAGTCAATAAAAGCCCCTCCACTGGGGCAGTGCGGCCTAACAGCCGAAGTCAATAACCGCCCCTCCTCAGGGGCACTGCGGACCAATGGCCGGAGTCAATAACAGCCCCTCCGCTGGGGCAGTGTGGCCTAAGGGCCGGAGTCAATGGCAGCCCTTCGACTGGGGCAGTACGGCCTAAGTGCCAGAGTCAATAACAGCCACTCCGCTGGGGTAGTGTGGCCCAATGGCCGGGGTCAACAGTCGCCCCTCCTCTGGGGCAGTGCGGACCAATGGCCGCCCCTCCGCTGGGTCAGTGTGGCCCAATGGCCGGAGTCAATGACAGCCCCTCGACGGGGGCAGTGCTGCCTAATGGCTGGAGTCAATGGCAGCCCCTGCACTGGGGCAGTGCGGGCAAACGGCCATGCGCCTAGCCACTTCTCTGTCAGAACTTTTGTGCTCTGAAATCACAGTTTTCGCTGATATTAGAAAACCTAAGGAATACTCTTACTTTGTAAATAAATCACATTGTTTCAAGGCACTTCCCTTATCGCAGTAGCAGGCACCAGCATTAGTAGAGAGTTTTAGTGCACCATCAGATTCTTCGCATACATGCTTGAATGGTTGCATTCACATTGTCATCTTCTGGGTGTTACATGGAAAGTCACAGTGCTGTGAAGGAAAGGAAGCTGTAGCAAACAACTGTATGCTTATTGAGACATTTGATATTCTACCTTTCTCTCATTTCAGACATGATTTTTAAGTGAAATGTAGTACCATCGTGAGTGAAAATTAAGTGTATACCAAGGTGAATCATATGGAAAAAAGAAAACTAGGTTCCCATCACCTTCCCCCGTAGACCAAACCTGACACACCCACCTCACTTCCCCCCCCAACCAAACCCAACACCCCTACCTACCACCACAAACAAACCCGACACCCACACCTCACTTACCCCTCAACCAACCCCGACCTCCCTCCTCACCCCCCCAAACAAACCAACACCCCCACCTTACTCCCCCCACCAAACCCAACACCCCCTGACCAACCCCAACACCTCACCCCTCACCCACCCAGACACCTTCCCACCCCCCAAGCCCAAACCCAACACCCCCGGTTCACTTACCCCCCGACCAAACCCGACACCCCCACCTCACCCCCTGACCAAACCCAACACCCCCACCTCACTTACCCTCCGACCAAACCCAACTCGGGTCCGTCGGAGGTGGGGAGGGGGCAGAGAGCTGAGCGAGTGCGGTGTCTGTTGGAGGGGGTATTATGACATCAGAACTATGTCACAGAGAACAGCAGCTGCCCAGCTGATGTGATTGGCCTTTAAAGAATTTCACCCCTGGGGGGGCGTCAGAGGTGAGATTTGAAAAATTTTCAACCCTTACGGTCATTAGGACCCTAAGACCTCTAACTGTACCAAATTTCAAGTCTCTAGCTCAAACGGTGTGGAAGGAGTAAGCGTACATCCACGCACACATACACCATTTGACTTTTATATAGATAGATAGATAGATTTCAAACTAGTCTGGAAAAATTAATTTCAGACTTAGCCCAAGTAGTAAGTACAAATACTTGCAAGTTTTGTGAGGTCTGTCTTGTATTTGCTTGGGAAAGTTTAAATAGTCTAAATCTCCTATTCAGGCTACCAGTATCAGCAGCTACACTCATTTGATGGCTGTATTTATATTGTAAGAGGCACAAAAATAATGCTGATTGTTGGAAATCTAACAGATCCCAGAGGAGAATATGCTCGGGAGAGATACTGTGCCACTTTTGCTTTTAAATCCCTCTTCTGATCCACATGGGCAATGCTGTTCAACCACCGCATTAATGAGAAAGTTAACACTGGGACATTTTGAAAATCCTTTGTCAATGACCACAGCCTTTCCGTTGAGCTCCACTGCCCTCACAAGTCAACATGATACACAAAGCACTCATGCCAAATATAATGGCATGGCAGAGCTGTGAACACGGCTGGGCACAAGATATGTTCAGGATCCAATCACTGGCTCAGTGATTTAATACTCTTAGGTGGTCTGAAAGTTAGTAGTTAACTGGAAACTCAAGGAAAAAGTAATACACTGACAATATGCCTTTATAACCTGGGAAGAAAAGTAGTTAGACATTGCACCCTATTATTCAGGGTCTCAATGGGATATAAATTGGACCAATGTCTACTTACTGGACTTCTCATATTACTCACTGGCCGTTGTGATAAAATGTATCTCCCACTCAACAGAAAGGGTATACAACACATACATGTATTGTAAGATATTAGCAGTTTGTTATAGCCCCTTTTCCCCCTATAAATCATCAAGTCCAACAGACTGGGCACTACATTAAAAAACAAAAGAAACCCTTCAGCATTCCTTTTCTTGGAAGTATTCTAACTCACCCATTACCCCAAAATCCTCCAAAGGGCACTACTATCCTAATTAGAACAACATTGCTATGCTTGATTTTTACATATAGACCTAGGCTTTGCTCAGATCTGTATATCAATATAAACCCTTTAGCACATTCTGTGAATGAATGTCTCTCTGGGTTAAGTGAACAGTAAACACTTGAAATACAGCTCATTTCCATTGCACTTAGAGCTTACTACCACCCTTGGAGAGTTCTCTGAATCTCTCTCCAACCTCTTATATTCAGCCACAAAGGAATGTCCTAGGACAGAGAATTTTGGCTGGTAAATTGTATACTTTAATGTAGGACTTCCATTATATGAATGGAGTGTGAATAAGTCACACTATCAAAAGAATAATTCTGAACCTTAATATTTATGGAAAATGGCCATACCAAGCTCTATGGAACTAAGAGCAGCTATGCTTTCTTTGATTCAGTCAAACTGTTTTAATATATATTTCAGATAATTTGCCAGTAAAAATTCTCCACTGGAAGAACATCATTAAATGTGACTTAAAGAATGATCCAAATGACCAGTTCCAGAGCAACATAGCTTGTGTAGCAACAAACAACAGACACTATAGATGTGGCCAAAAGTGACAGGATATTAAACACACTACTGCCAAAAGTTTCAACAGTCATCCATAAACCAGGACAGACCTTTTCAATGTGTTTTGCCTTAGGGTTAAATGACATACCTATCCACCTTCTATAGCCACTTTCCCCATAAACAGCACCATATGCTTCAGAAGGTCTGCCTAAGACTTTTGTCACAAGTCTCCAAGTTATTTTTAAGATCTAAAAAAAAGTCAGTCATGCTATGGAAATGCCCATTTGAGAACAAAACTACTCACTTAATCCAGACCAAGAGCACACAAAAACACAATTTTACTTTCTCTGATCACAAGCAAGGTGATAAGCAATAACCAGAAGGCATCAATTTTCCAACAGACGCTGAAGATTGCCTGCCAGATATTATCCAAATGCTTCCAGCTTGTTACTGCTCAGACTAGGTTTACTTTCATTTTAGAAAATCTATTATAGATACCAGGACATCACTACTTGCTGGTGACAGAACAGACTTTCCTCTAATAAAGAATTTTGAAGGAATTTGCCCAGTGCTCAGTCTTTTGGGGATAATTAACAAGAGGAATATTAAAATTCTGAGAAGAGAGAAGCACCTACAAAGTCTAGTCTAGAATTCTACTCTCAAACAAGCATGATTAGCAAATTGAGGTCTAGGTGTTAAGATAGACTTCTAAATGAACAAAGCTCTCAAAGGTAGTATTCAAACCATTCAGCTTGAAACACCACAAGCATCAGAACTGAGGGCAGGAAAGCCTGTGTCTCCTGCACTTTCAATATCCCCTCTGCTGGTGCCCAGTCAGAAAGGAATGGGAAGGTGCCGGATTTGAATGCAAAGGGGACAGACCACATAAAAGGAGATTGGGACAAGAAGCCTGGTAAACCTCGGACTAAAGATGGGAGGGGAGAGAGAAAGTGACTGGGAGCCAGGAGTGGAAACAGGTCTGGAGTGTGGGGAGAGAAAATGGGGACTGGCTGGGCAAAGAGATGGGGACGATGAGCCGGGGTGTGGTGGTGTGTAGACCACAGCAGAGCACGGTATCGGAATAGGCAGGCATTAGCCTGCCTTAGCTGGGCAGCACCACTGATAGGATGTTTAACGACCTGATCTGCGCTGCTGACCAGAGCAAGGGGACCACGTGCCTTACATGCTGCGACCTAGTACTGTTTCACAACCCACGGTTTGAAACACAGCTTTAATATACCCGCTTTAGCATCCCGCAACTTGAGAGTCATCGAAAACCATTAGTTTTTAAATCACAGCAATCCTCAGGTGACAGACTCCCATAGGTGCTGGAACTAGGGGTGCTGCCGCACTCCCTGGCATCAAGTGGTTTCCATTATATACACAGTTTATACTTTGATTCAGTGGCTCTCAGCCCCCACTGCAGACTCCCAGAGCTCAATATGAATTAATAGATTCTAAAATGTGACCCTTTCAATAGCCAGTTTGATAGAGCTTTTGTATAGCTTTGCAATACTTACTGCTTTATCTGGCTCAGTCTTGGCCTCTTTAGATGATCTCTCTGTTTTCTTAGCTAAAGTATCCTCAGCTCCTGGGGACTGAAAAGAGACAGTTGTTATATACACAACCACTGAGATACTTAATATCAATGAATGACCGACATTAAGCCACCCAAGGAAAAACCTTGATGATAAAATCAATGTACAGCAATGCTGAGTGTAATAATGAGGCAAGTTTCTTCTTCTCTGTCTTCTTGTAATGGATAATTACTGGGTATGAGTCACCCTTAAGGACAAAGGGAGTTCTCCGATGGAGGTTTTGGTGGAGTCCAGTGCCTGTATAAAAACCCAGATGGCACCACACACTCAAGTATGCGTCCACTGACAAACAACTAAAACTTTTAAAATGTCACCTTTACAGAGCAATCCCAGAGGGAAAAGAATCCTCCAGTCTGGGGGACCTGTATCTGTAAATTACCTTCTCACACACGAAAATTAACCTGTCCTCACACTCCACATGCCCCCTAATTAGGAGTCACTATTGGCAAATGACAAGCAGCTGAAGAGAAAGAGAAGCTAGGAAAGATTTAGATAAAGTTACCAGGACCGGCAACCAGAAAGCCACAGCTTGAGTGATGAACACAAAGACAATGAGATGGATCTTAAGACAGTTACAAGTTCTAGACAAGAGAAGGCCACATACAGGGAGTAATGACTGGGAATATGTCCCTTGTCAGAGAGAACTAACAAGTGTGTGATCCATTACAGATTCATAGATTCCAAGGCCAAACAGGACCACTGTGATCACCTCAGTTATTATAGAAGACAGGCCAGAGGATTTTCCCAAAGTAATTCCTAGAGCAGATTTTTTAGGAAAAAAAACTAATCTTGATTTAAAAGTTGCCATTGAGGGACAATCCACCACAACCCTTGGTAAATTGTTCCAATGGTTAGTTGCCCTCGCTGTTAAATATGTGCACTTTATTTCCAGTCTGAATTTGTCTAGCTTCAACTTTCATTCACTGGATCATATTATACCTTTCTCTGCCAGACTGAAGAGCCCATCATTAAATATTTATTCCCATGTAGGTACTTATAGACTGTAATCAAGTAATCTCTTAACCTTCTCTTTGTTAAGTGCTAAATAGCTTGAACTCCATGAGTTTATCACTAGTATGAGGCATGTTCTGTAATCTTTTAATCAGGACTGTCAAGCAATTTAAAAAATGATTCGTGATTAATCACACTGTTAAATAAAAGAATACCGTTTAAATATTTTTGGACATTTTCTATGTTTTCAAATATATTGATTTAAATTACAACACAGAATACGACGTGTACAGCCATTTATACAGTTCATTTTATAAACATTTTTGGTTACAAGTATTTGCACTATAAAAAACAGAAGAAATAGTACTACTTTAATTGCACTACAGGACTTGTATTAGGTGAATCTCTTAATCACGAAAGTTAAACTCACAAATGTAGAATTGTGTACCAAAAAACTGCATTCAAAAATAAAACCATGTAAAACTTCAGAGCCTACAAGTGCACTCAGTCCTACTTCTTGTTTAGTCAATTGCTCAAAGAAGTTTGTTTACATTTGCAGGAGAAAATGCTGCAAGCTGCTTGTTTACAATGACACCTGTAAGTGAGAACATGGCACTGTTGTAGCCCATGTTGCAAGATATTTACATGCCAGATGCGCTAAAGATTCATATGTCCCTTCATTCTACAATCACCATTCTAGGGGACAAGCATCCATGCTGATGATGGGCTCTGCTCAATAACAATCCAAAGCAGCTTTCTTTTTTGGTGGTTTGGGTTCTGTAGTTTCCGCATCAGGGTATTGCTCTTTTAAGACTTCGGAGAGCATGCGCCACCCCTCATGCCTCTCAGATTTTGGACGGCACTTCAGATTCCTAAACCCTGGGTCAAGTGCTGTAGCTATCTTTAGAAATCTCACACTGATACCTTCTTTGTGTTTTGTGAAAGTGTTCTTAAAATGAACACCACATCATTTGATCATACATCATTTGAGACTGCTATAACATGAAATATATTGCAGAATGCGAGTAAAACAGAGCAGGGGACATTGAACTCCTTGGGGGAGAATTGTATCACAAATTTAATTAATGCATTTTTTTAAAAACAAGCTTCACCGGCATGGAAGCACATCCTCTGGAATGGTGACAATGGTGACAGCATGAAAGGGCATATGAATGTTTAGCATATCTGGCACCTAAATACCTTGCAATGCCAGCAACAAAAGTGCCATGCAAATGCCTGTTTTCACCTTCTGGTGACATTGTAAATAAGAGGGCAGCATTATCTCCTGTAAATGAAGATATGTGCAAACGTGATATAAAGAGACAGACTCAACATCAATACCACAGGGCTGAGAGCACACATTAGTAAGGGACCTTTTTTCCAAAGAGTGTTTTACCTTTTTTTCTGCTTTACCCGTTCCTTGGTCTTTCGAGCGTTCCCCAACTTTGCCTCGTTCCCTTCATTTGTCCCTCTCTCTGTCTTTTCCCCTATCCCTGTCTTTCACATGGTACTTGTCCCTGCCCTTCTCTTTGTCCCTTTCTTTCATTTTTTCCTTTTCTTCTCCTCCTTCATTTTTTCTTTCCTTCTCCCATCCTAGATCTTTTTCTCGTTCTATATCTCCTTTATCTTTTTCTCTGCTTTTTTCTGTTTCTCTTCCTTGGTTGGATGTTCTGTTCTTGCTTTTCTCTCTTTCATGTTTTTCACCTTCTCTAATATTGTCCCCTTCAAGGTCTTTGTGCCTGTCCTCATTATCTTTATGCTTGTCTCTGCTGCTTCTCTTCTTCTGTCAGCTCTTCTCCAGGTTTTCGGTCTCGGCTTGTACTTCTATTTTTTTCATTTCATTGTCCCCTCTACCCTAAAAATAGAGTAGAAAGTATTATTAAAACTATAGCATAAGCCAGTTCCATTACACAGTATTTTTCACACACAAACATTTCTAGTTGTAGTTTATTTCTCCCCAAAAAATGCAGCAAAGCCCACCTCTTTATCTTTACGGCTTTGTTGTTCTTCTTCCCTGGCTCCTCTCTTTTCTTTATCTTGAAATTTAGACATAGATGGCTGCTTTCCTTTGCTATCTGCTTTCTCCCCAGCAAGCACCCTCTTCACAGCTTCATCACTGGACAACTGTAGATAAGATTAAATCCAATGAACATTAGATCATTTACTTTATTAAATGCAATCTGCATTTTTAATTCTGAAGTTCCCAGGATGATTTTATAAAATTGTACATGTTCTATGCTACTCCTTTCATTCAAAGACAATACACCAATTGAAGCCAACTGCTTTCTTGTGCCTCCTTCAAATAATTTGACTGTATCCATCAAAGCTATCCATGTACGTTGTGATATTTTTCTATTAATATTACATATTTCCAATGCTAATGATTCTCATTACTATGTGTTTTACCTTTTATCTGTAATAATAATGTAGTTTATTTTGAATGTATCGACCATATTATGACTGCTACACTAAACATTCCAAACCCTACAATGCTGCATTTAGATACGGCTCCATTTTAACCAACAAACTTTTATTTTAAAGATGCATTTTCTAAAAAATGTTAGGAAACCTATGCTGAGGAGCACTTCCAACAGAATTTCGCGACCCTGTTAGAAGAAGCCCTCAAGTGTCCAGTTCAATTTTATTCAGCTTTGAAAAACTACTAAGCAAATAATTTTTACCAGTCCACTTGGGAGGCAGTTAAAGTCAGGTCTTAGTTTCTGCACAACAATGACCATGAATTCTATTATACCAAGATCGGAGTCTATACACTGAGATTACCAGAATAACAGAATCCTCCAAGAAGGAAACAGGTATTTTGGGTTGTATACATAGGGGCATTGCCAGCAGATCGAGGGACGAGATCATTCCCTTCTATTCAGCATTGATGAGGCCTCATCTGGAGTACTCTGTCCAGTTTTGGGCCCCACACTAGAAGAAGGATGTGGAAAAATTGGAAAGAGTCCAGAGGAGGGCAACAAAAATGATTATGGGGCTGAAGCACATGACTTATAAGGAGAGGCTGAGAGAACTGGGATTGTTTAGTCTGCAAAAGAGAAGAATGAGGGGGATTCAATAATTGCTTTCAACTACCGGAAAGGGGGTTCCAAAGAAGATGGATCTAGACCGTTCTCAGTGGTAGCAGATGACAGAACAAGGAGTAATGGTCTCAAGTTGCAGTGGGGGAGGTTTAGGTTGGATATTAGGAAACACTATTTCCCTAGGAGGGTGGTGAAGCACTGCAATGGGTTCCCTAGGGAGGTGGTGGAATCTCCTTCTTAGAGGTTGTAGGAGTGTGCTACCCAGTCTCTGTGCTCTTGAGTACAGAGAAGGGACTCTTGTATGCCAGACCAACTAACTTTAACTGCTCCCCAGCTTAAGTTAATTCTCTACACCCCCAGACTCCCACACTTTCCCAGCTGGGAACTTGGGGACCCCTGGCTGTCACCATCTGAGTAAATCTCCAAGGCCCTGGAGTGGGGTACTCAGACTCCCCAAAATCCTAACTCTGTCTCCCTCCCTGAGAGCCAGACACTTGGATGCTGTTTCCCTTCCCCCCTCCCCCTTCTTGGCTGAAGGTAGAGACAGACTCCGCTTCTCAACTCCTACCCTGAGCTGGTCCTTTTACCTACTCCCCTCCCTCCTCTCTTCCCAGTCTGGAAGCAGAGAAACCCTTAAGGGAAATAAACCAAACGCTTTTTATAACTAACAAGATTTAATAAAGAAAAGAGATTAGAACATAGGCTACAGTACAACTTACAATTTAGAGTTCTATAACTCCCCCTCTGAAAAAGGATAGACACCCCCCAAATAGGTACAGACTTAGGAAAATCAACATTACTTACAGTCAGCTAATTAGGAATATAAGAAGGAAAGTAGAGTCATTCTCAATAGCCAGAGACGCTCCGGGACCCTTGCCAAGCTACATGGCAAGACAAACTCGAACTAAACTCCCTCCCTCTCTCATGGCAGGGAAGCTCTTAGGTCACTTGTTCTCAGGTAACATTAACCCTCTCCAGCACTTTATACTTATGACAGAGGTTTTCAAGGTTTGGCTTGACAAAGCCCTGGCTGGGATGATTTAGTAGGGGACTGGTTCTGCTTTGAGCCAGAGGTTGGACTACATGACCTCCTGAGGTCCCTTCCAACCCTGATATTCTAGGATTCTCCCATACCCTTAGGAATTTCTCTACTCAACCTTGCTCTTCCTGAAAGGGAACTGGATTATTAAGATCACTGGAACGGATTTTGCCCCTCATGATAACTCAGTACAGAGAAATCAAGCACTTGGGCTACTCTGATTCTCTCTTGGCATACATTTAGAAAAGGATGATTTTTGTGTGTGTGTTCACATTCAGTCACTAGCATCTGAACCAGGGGTCTCAAACATGCGGCCCGGGGGCCACATGCGGCCCGCAAAGCCCTTCCCTGCGGCCCGCCAAGCTTCCTGGCGCCCCCCCCTCCCCCCTCATAGCAGTTTGCAGGACGGAGGGGCCAGAAGTGGAGGCTTCTCTGCTGCCTGGCTGGGCCGCGTGTGTTTCTAGCTCTGGACTTCCTATATTGCTCTTGCTTTGTTTGCCAAACAGCTGTTGGTGGTGCCTAGTGCTTTCCAGGAGGGAATGGGGAGCTGCGTGCTCAGAGGAGGAGGTGGGGCAGGGGTGGGACCTCTTGGAAGGGGTGGAGTGGGGGCGGAGCCGGGGCAGCGAGGGCAGGGTGTGTGTCAGTGGTGCGGCCCTCGGGCCAGTGCACTACTCCTCATGGAAGGGGTGGAGTGGGGGCAGAGCCGGGGCAGCGAGGGTATGTGTGTGTGTCAGTGGTGCGGCCCTCGGGCCAGTGCACTAGTCCTCATGCGGCCCTCGTGGTCATTTGAGTTTGAGACCCCTGATCTGAACAACATTAGTGACATTTGCCTCATTTAAAGAAACAGAAAACAGCATCCGATTGGCACTAAAAGTCTTAATTTAAACAGTCCTGAGACCAGAGGATCCTTTGCGCACAGTAGACCAAGCCTGATATATCCACAATCATAAAAATCAATAGGATAATTATCTCAACCCCATACGCAGTCAACTGACAATATTTTCAAGATATTGAATCTTGTCAAACATTCCTAAGGAAATTTGGAGTCAAGAACATTATCTGAGCAATCCAAAGCCTGTTTCCTAGATTCTCCCTCCCTAATTTCAAACAAGAAAGAAGCTAACACAATTGATTGATTGAAAAGCTATGGGAAGGGCTCACATGCAATACGAACTTTAAAAATTACTGGGTTACCAAAAAAATCTATTTGAATGATCTTCATGTACAATCTGTGACGGAGTCAGACCAGAAGGGTACAGGAGAGTACTGGAAGGCAGGTATATCAGCCTCAGAATGTGCAGGTCTCTGTTCCCTGGATAGCCAAACAAAGGCTACTCCAGGCCAATCAAGACACCTGGGGCCAATTAAGAAGATTCTAGAAGGCAGTAGAAATAGCTAGCCTGATTGGGACACCTGAAGCCAATCAGGGACTGGCTGAAACCAGTTAAAAACCCTCCTAGTTAGTCAGGTGGGTGTGGGTGTCAGGAGCTGTGAGAGGAGGTTGTGCTGTTGGTGAGATTGAGTGGTAGACAACATATACGCACGCACGGAAGGAGACTTGAGGTAAAGGTGAAGAGAAGTTTGAAGAAGCGGGGGGACTGCTATGGGGAAGTAGCCCAGAGAATTGTATTGTGTTTGGTGCCTAAGAGGTCAGCCATATTAGCTGATACTATTAGGGTCCCTGTGATGGAGCCTGGAGTAGAGGGTGGGCCCGGGCTCCCTCCTCCCCCCCCCCCCCGTTTCTACCTCCCCTAACTAATCACAGTGAGCCTCTGAGGCTAGCACAAACCGCCTGGAAGTGCAGTACCCACAGGGACAAGGCCAAAGCTTTGCCACAAATCCTTAAGCACTTCAGTATTTTATAATAATGTCCTTAAATACTTCACTATAATTACCCCAAGTTTTTTGGACCATTAGTACAGTATTTTCTTTTATGAAAGGGAAGGACTCTTCAAGAGAATAAAGCCGGTACATCTGTTCTTGTTCAGATCACTGATCAGACAGAAGCTATGATCAAGGAGGGCATCAGTGGATAAAGAGCTTAAGATTAGTCTTATTTCAAAAGCTCCACAGTGACTATAAGCAAAACACAGTAATACAACAGGCAATATGAAAGGCAACAGCTGTTTTAAAACCTATGAGTTTCCAAGGTTACTAAGACAAGGGATCTAACGTCTCCACGGCCACTTTTTTGTACACTTGGAGGAAAGAGTGGCTTCTTTACAGTAAGAACCTCCATTTGTGATTTTAAAACTTTGAAAAATAAGTACCTACAAATATTCTCATCAACTCATTTAGGTGCATAAATGGTCCAATATTCAAGTACACTGAAAATCTGGAAATTCCTACTAAGAAAATGCTTGTGGATTCTGTTGTAATTAAACCAAAGAGTATTCCATGTTCACCTAATATGGTGGTGATACTGGCAAAGTTTATGGGACAGATCCTCAATTTATGTAAACAGTTCCACTGATTTCCATGGAGTTACACTGCTTTACATCAGTTAAAGATCAGGCCATCTGTATTTTTAGTTATGTTATACTGCAGTTAACACAACAATACAATTCATATATTGAGTAAACACAAATGGTGGATGAGTTTCCATATAGTTTGTCATATCTATGATTCAGTTTAAAGTAAATAGAAGGATAAACTACTAGGGTCCTTGATCTCAAAAGGGCAAACTAAAAAAAAGATTAAGGGACTTAGTTGTAGAAGAGGACTACAGTGACTAACCCAAGGATTTGAATATAGAAGAGGTTGGGAAGCACTTTAACTCAAAGTTGAGGGAACTATGCAGACCAAACTGGATGGAAAAGCATCTCAAACCAGTTATTAAGCAGACAGCCTGCCTATGCGGAATAGAAAGGATGGATCCGCAAGGAAAGATTCCTCTTGGAAGTCAGAACGTGTAGGGGAAAAAGTAAGAATTGCCAAAAGCCAAGCAGAGTTGGAACTTGAAAGGGAAATTAAAACCAATAGTAAAAGATTTAATATTATAATATTAAATAATCTTTAAATTATTTATTTAAATTTAAAATTTTAAATTTAATTTAAAAATTAAATAAATATTTAAGAAAAATATTTATATTTTCTTATAAATACAAAGAAAACAAGGAAAGAAGTGTGATTTCTTAACACTGAGGATGGGGTGGAGATTACAGCCAATCTAGGAAAGGCCTAACACAAACGAATACATTGCCTCAGTTATTGATAGGACCAATGAGGAGCTTGGGGAGAGTGGCAGGATCTGTACTGGAAATGAGGATATGGAAGTAGAAATCACCATTTCCTAGGTGAAAGTTAAATTGAAACATCTCAGCAGGACCAAATCCATGGGGCCTGGATAATCTCCATCGAAGATTTTTAAAGGAACTGGCACATGAAATTGCAAGCCCAATAGCAAGGGTTTTTAATGAATCCATAAACTCGGGAGTCCTACGCTACGACTGAAGAATTGCTAATATAGTACCTATACTTAAGAAAGTCGGAAAAGGTAATCCAGGAAATTACAAACCATTAGTTTGACCTAAATTGTATGCAAGATCTTGGAACAAATTTTGAAAGAGAAAGCAGTTAAGGGCACACAGGTAAGTGGTAACTGAGATAATATACAACATGGTTTTACAAAAGGTTGAACACGCCAGGCCAACCTGAACTCTTTCTTGGTGAAGATAACTGATTCTCTAGACAAAAATAATGCAGTAGATCTCATCTACCTGAATTTCAGTAAGATATTGATACAGTTCCACATGAGAAATTAATTTAATTAGAGAAAATGGGGATTAATACAGGAATCAAACTGATTAATAGGAGACTATAACCAGTCATCCTGAAAGATAAACTGTTAAACTGGAGGGAGGTTACTAGTAGAGTTCCTCAGGGATCAGTCTGGGGACCAATCTTATTTAACATTTTATTAATGACCTTGGCACAAGTAGGAGTGTGCTAATGAAATTTGCAGATGACACGAAGTTGGGAGGTATGGCCAATAAAGAGGAGGACTGGAATATCAAAAAAAGAAAATCTGGATGACCTTGAAAACTGGGAGTAATAGAAATGGGATGAAATTGAATAGTGCAAAGTGAAAGGTCATGCGCTTAGAGACTAATAAATCCACAGCTTATAGCAAAAATTCTGGTTCTCAGTTGGAAGCAACAGAAGAGGAGAAAGACGGAGGTATATTAGTCAATTACAGGATAACTATGAGCCACCAATATGACGCAGCTGTGAAAAAGTCTAATGCAATCCTAGGATGCACTTGGCCTAGAGATAAAAAAAAGTGTCATTGCCATGACACCAGGCATTGGTGAGACTTCTTTTGGAACAGTGTGGAATTCTGGAATGGAAAACCTACCTTACGAGAGGAGACTTAAGGACCTTGGACTGGTTTACCATAACCAAATGAAGGCTGCGGGGAAATATGACTGCTCTCTAAATAAATCAGAGGAATAAATACTAGGGAGGGAGAGGAGTTATTTAAATTAAGGGACAATGCTGAGGTAAAAACAGATATAAATTGGCGAAGTTTAGGCTTGAAATTACACAAAGGTTCTAACCATCGGGAGTGAAATTCTGGAACAGCCTTCCAAGGGAAATAGTGGGGAGCAAAAAACAATTTGTTTCAAGACAGAGCTTGGTAGTTACAGAGGAGATGGTCTGATTGCCTACAATGGCATCAAGCCCATCCACGACTGCTATTAGCATTGATCTCCATAGATGGAACACTAGATAGGGAGGATTCTGAGTTGCTACAGATAATTCTTTCCAGGAGTCTGGTTGTTGAGTCTCGCCAACATGCTCAGTGACTAACTGATCGCCATATTTGGGGTTGGGAATTAATTTTGTCCCAGGGCAGAGACCCAGGGTTTTTTGGCCATCCTCTGCAGGCTCACTGGCTGGTTTGAATTAGAGTAAATGGTGGATTCTCTGTATTTTTAAGTTTTTAAACCATGATTTGAGGATGTCAGTAACTCAGCCAGAAGTTAAGTGCCTTTTACAGAAGTTAGTAGGTGAGGTTCCATGGCCTATGCTGTGTAGGAGTCAGACTAGATCTGGGTAGTTAAACTTATGGAGCTTCCAACCCACATATGACAATCGTCAGAAGTTCAAGTGCCTGCTGGGGCTCAGGGCTTCAGCCCCATGGGATGCACCTGCTGGGGCTTGGGGCTTCAGCCCTGCAGGGAAGGGGGTCTCAGGGCTTCAGCCTTGTGGGAGGCACCTGCCCAAACCTCAGTGGTTCAGCCCTGCGGAGAGAGGGGTCTCGGAGGTTCAGCCCCACAGAAGGTGCCTGCCCCACTCCCGCTGAAGCCCTGAGCCACGGCACGTATACCCCACGGGACTGAAGCCCTGAGACCAACCCATTGGGCAGAAGCCAGAGGCAATGTGGGAAGGAGACACATGGGGTCACATCCTCCCCCTAATTTTTGTCAGGGGTTGCTGCCCCACTCAGTCACATGGTGCCGCTGGTACCTACACGGTAGCTGCTGGAGCCAGCAAGCTGGGAGCTGAGCCTTGGGTAGAGGCAGCCGCCAGCAGGTGAGAGCTGCAGGGAGAGCCACTCCAAGGAGGGGAAGACAGGAGGTGTGCCTGGGGGTATTACTCAAGCTGTTGGGGAGAGGGGGCAAATATTTAAATCGTTTGCCCCCCCTCTCAGCAGGCACCAGTTGTCTCTGACAGAAGCCGCAGCCCCACCATAGGGCAAAGCCTTGAGCTCCCCGCCACAGTCTGGTAGGCGAAGAATGGAGGGTTGTGGCCCCTTCTGGTCTTGAAGTCTATGAATCACATATTGGTTCTGTTTAACCAATACCCGCAGGACTGAAAAGGTTGGGAATAATTCATGTAAACCACTGACAATATGATCATACCTTATGGAGACAACATTTTCCAATTGCTTGGAGAAACTCATTGGTTTTTTCTGGTTCATGTCCAGCTACAATTCGCGCCGGCTTCACTGACAATGGCTCCCCTATTACCATTATGACAACATCAATAGCCTTTTGGAGAAAGCTGATTTTGGCATCTTTATCCTGGGGGAAAAAATAACGTTATACATTGTTAAAAGTCTATTTAAACTCTGATTTGTAGCATATTTACAGAAACTTTTCTATATGAAATTATCCCTTATTACAAAGCATTTTCATTTTAGAAAAAAGCATTTTGATAAGATAGTTATCGTAATCCAAAATTAAAATATGAAGTTCCAATGTTTTTAAAACTCCAAAAAAAATTTATGAGAGAGAAAAGGTGGGTGAAATAATAAATTAGACCAACTTCACTTGGTGGAGGGGAGAAGCTTTTGAGCTTCAGAGAGCCCTTCCTCAGGTCTGGAGAAGGTAACCAGAGTGTCACAGCTAACAAAGTAGTGCAAATTATTAAGCATAAAAGATTCACATATATTGTAGGAAATGAAGAGGACGGTGTAGCCTGGATACTCTAGTTACCTTCTCCTGACCTGAGGAAGCTCAAAAGCTTGTGCCTTCTACCAACAGAAGTTGGTCGAATAAAAGATACTACCTCACCCATTTTGTCTCTCTTATCCTGTAACCAACATAGCTATAGCAACACTGTAATTATTGATCATCTCATGTATGTTATAAGATGTGCGGACACTGAGTTCTATGTTCTTGAGCTACACATTAAACAGATTAATTAAAAATATAAGTATCTTTCAAATAATCTGCCTGGCACAGCAGAGTTCATCAGTGACTGGGCACTACCAAAATACAAACACCATCACAACACTTTAAAAAAGGCAGTATTTGAGACTAGTCCTTGACAACATTAGCTTTAGAAGAGTGTAGGCTTGTCATAGTAAATACAATTCAGTGACACATGAATAAAAGACAGTACCTGGTGGCAAGTTATAAAGAATTCCAACATGAAATAAGGAAATTATCAGATTTCATCTCAAAATCTGTGTAAAGCCCATTCATAAAACCAGTCACTCTAATTACCTTAAAAACAAAGGAAACGAAGTACATTACTAAAAATTACAGGAAAGCTCCTGAAATAAATAAACCTTTTATGAGCTCCCTGCAACCATTTGGAGAGATGCTACTTTATGCTGAACTGTTTTTGAGGCAGTTTTATAGATCTTCCATATTGCAATAAAAACTTGTCAATTATTACATCTCTGCAGTGCAACATACACCTACCTTTTTTATTTTAATAGGAAATTAAAGTTCATGCACCCACAGGGGTATATGCTTTAACTACAGTCTTGATTTATTCTGTTACTGTCTAACATGCTGGTGGTTGATTTCTTTATAGGCATGCACAGACTATGAGTTTGGAGAATTTTAAATTTTCTAGTGAGTAATCCATTTTTCTTTCAAGGAAAGTTAAAAAACATAAGCTCTGTGAACCTCTTCCAGATTGTAGGAGTGCTTTCCTCCTTTTATTAAATCTGCCAGAAGATCATATAGTAGGCATTCATTAATAGCAACGTATCGGTGTACCTGTTGCTGTTAAGGAGAGTGCCCACAATTCATAGCAGTGAAAGTGTTCCCAGGAGAAAGTTGCTCATAGGTGAGGCTACGTTTTAGTCACCTGTATTTTTAGTAAATGTTCTGGTCAGATCACAGGCAGTAAATAAAAACACAGGGCCGGTAACCTGTCTGTAGAATCATAGACTAGCCGGGTTGGAAGGGACCTCAGGAAGTCATCCAGTCCAACCCCCTGCTCTTGTACTATAGACCCCGACCAGATCTGGTGGGGAGGCAACCCATGGGTGCTGGGAAGTGGGGAACAGCGGAGGGAACAGTGTTTGGGGGGGTGAGCACAGGGCCCGAGACCCCCGCCGGTGCTGGGGGAGCTGGCAGGCTCCCTGCCCAGCTCCTCGCAATCTCCAGAAGCAGTGACGCGTCCCTCCCTCAGCTCCTCCTCCTCACACTGCCCGGGCGCCGGCTCCGCAGCTCCCATTGGCTGGCGCGAGGACCGGAGGATGGGGCCAGGTCTCGCTCCTGGAGAGACTCCCCAACCCCCCCTCCCCCGGGCACCCAAACACCTGGAGAGCCCCCTCAGAGAAGCGCCCCCTCAGAGCCCTCCCCCCCTCCCTAACCCCCCCCCTCCCCCGGGCACCCAAACACCTGGAGAGCCCCCTCAGAGAAGCGCCACCCAGAGCCCTCCCCCCCTCCCTAACCCCCCCTCCTCCCCCGGGCACCCAAACACCTGGAGAGCCCCCTCAGAGAAGCGCCACCCAGAGCCCTCCCCCCCTCCCCCGGGCACCCAACCCCCCTCCCCTCCTCCCTAACCCCCTCCCCCGGTCACCCAACCCCCGCGGGCGCGAGGCGCTGGGGGAGGGGAGACGGGGGGGCTGCGCACACTCGCGGGGGGGGTCGTCTCCCGGGGGTCTCCGCCCCGCGGCGCCTAGCAACGGGGAGACGCGGATCCGGCCCCGCCTCACCTCGCCGATCACGTCGCGCGGGGAGCGGACGGGCGGTTGCTGAGCAGCCGCTCGGGGAGGGGCGGTTTGAGTCCATGGCGGCCCCTCAGCAACGGCCGGGCCAGCGCGCGCTCCGACCCCCTCCCGGCATGCACCGTGCCGCCCCCCTCTGCGCAGGCGCCGCGCCCGAGATCGCTGTTATTGGCCCCAGCGCGGCCCTAGCAACGGGCCTGCACCGCCCTGTTGGGGCCCCGCCCCCTTCGGAACGTCACCCTGCCCCGCCCTGTTGGGGCCCCGCCCTCTTCGGAACGTCACCCTGCACCGCGCAGTTGGGGCCCCGCCCCCTTCGGAACGTCACCCTGCACCGCGCAGTTGGGGCCCCGCCCCCTTCGGAACGCCGCAGGATGGAGTTCTCTGCTCCATCCCCCAGGACTCCGCCCCCAGGACTCCAGGCTGCTTTGCAAGTTTCCACCTGCTGTGGCGATGAGGCACCGCTACAGCCCATAATAATGTCACCAGTTCTAGCTGTTTACAGTCAGTTTATTAATCTATTAACTTGCAAGCCCGAAAGCTCCTTTCAAAGTGAGATTAACACGGAGTTTTTTCTGATCATTTTGCCGCAGCCAAAGAGCATCATGTGCAGAAACGAAAAATTGGCTTCTCTGTTTTCACCAATGAAAAGTTATGCGACAGCTCACTGTGTATTTCATGGATCTATAGTATTTTATAAGCAAAGCAGCTAAATGCAACTGCACAGGGGCA
>JAVMKO010000172.1:0-85448 GCA_032164245.1 Sternotherus odoratus | reverse complement strand
ACCTCCTTTCCTCCAACCCCCCCCCAAATGACCCACCCAGCCAGGTCTCTCACCCCAAAACCTCCTTTCCTCCAACCCCCCCCCAAATGACCCACCCAGCCAGGTCTCTCACCCCAAAACCTCCTTCCCTCCCACCCACCCCCCAACTGACCCACCCAGCCCGGTCTCTCCCCCCCCCCAAAACTGACCCGCTCAACCCGGTCTCTCCCCACAGACCGGTCCGCCGCCTGGCAGTGGGTGGCTCCTTGTTTCGCCCCCTGTAACTGCGTGGCGGTGCGGCGCGTCCCGGCCCCAGCTCTGAGCCATCCCTGGCCGGCGGCGGCAGCCGAGCACGTGGTGCGTCCCGGCCGGCGGCGGCAGCCGAGCATGCTGCGCGTCCCGGCCCCGGGGCGGCAGCCGAGCACGCGGCGGGTCCTGGCCCCGCGGCGGCAGCCGAGCACGCGGCGGGTCCCGGCCCCGCGGCGGCAGCCGAGCACGCGGCGCGTCCCGGCCCCGCGGCTGGCGGCCCGCGCGGCGCTTCCAGGCCCCAGCGCGGAGCCGTCCCAGCGAAAAGCTCAAAAGAGCCAAAAATTCCCTAAATAGCCAAAAAGATCTCCGCGGGCCGGATGAGAGGGCCTCGCGGGCCGCATTCGGCCCGTGGGCCGTAATTTGGAGACCCCTGCTGTAGACTGATCTGCCTGATCAGTGCTGCTGAGAGATATGAAGGGGCCACCCATCAGTGAGGTCTAGGGGACATTCCCCTCCGTTCATATCCACCTCCTCTGAATGAGGAGGATGTTGGGTTTCCTACCAGGGAATTCTCCCTCGATCCTGCTGTGGTCTCCATCTCCTGTATCAGTCTGTGGCTAGTAGGTGTGTGATGAGTCTGCTGGGATAGAGGGACTCTCTCTTCATTCCTTCACCCTGGTGTTTCTTGGATTCTCTGAGTGGGGTGGGGTGGGATTCTTTTTACTGCAATCCACCCAGAGTTTCCATTTGATTGGCTCCTCTCCCCCAAAAATAGAGGGGCTGTGAGTGGGACAGCAGGTACTGAGTGTTGGACTCTTGCTCTCTCAGGGGCCGGTGTCCTTCGAGGAGGTGGCTGTGTATTTCACCAGGGAAGAGTGGGCTCTGCTGGACCCCACTCAGAGAGCCCTCTACAGAGAAGTGATGCTGGAGAACTATGAGAATGTGACCTCGCTGGGTAAGGGTTACTCTCTCCTCGTTTCTTGGAAAGGGAAATGAAGAAATAAGGTTAATTCCACACACACACACCCCAGTGCCACCTCTCCTCTGTCCTGTTTTGGCGTCACCCCAATATGCCAGTGACACACACACTGCCAGAGACCCTCCCCCTGCACAACACTCTGGGAACAGAGTACAGGAGCACAGTGTCAAATAGCTCCAGTTTGTACAATTAAAACGGGGGGAGGGGGGGGGTTAGGTCCAGCATAAATAACAGAAGTCTCCTACCCCTGACCTCTCAATCCCTGAACCTGCTCCACCCAGACCAGACTGTGCAGGCATCTGAAGTCAGAGCTGCTGGGTTAGGGTTACTAATCAGACAGATACTCAGTGCATTCCTGAATGCTGTCTGGGGGTATTCAGAAGGCATCTCTTGAGCCAGCTGAAGGCAAAATAGAGCCATTTCTAGGGTCTTTTACATTTTTTCTCTTGTGGGCGGAAACCCCTTTGTTCTCCTCTGCAAAATCTCAGTGACAAAATAGAGTTTGTAACCATATAGCGTTTGTAACCATATGGGACCCGTTCCAAACCCCTAATCGTTTTAGTTGCCCTTCTCTGAACCTTTTTTAATGCCAATATATCCTTTTTGAGATGAGGAGAACACATTTGTACACAGTATTCAAGATGCGGATGTACCATGGATTTGTATAAGGGCAATAAGTTATTCTCTATCCCTTTTTTAATGATTCCTAATATCCTGTTTGCTTTTTTGACTGCTGCTGCACACTTCATGGATGTCTTTAGAGAACTACCCACAATGTTGTTTCCCAATCTCAGTTAGGGGAGGTAGAAAGGGGGGAACCTGGGCCCGCCTTCTGGTCTGACTCCATCACACACATACACATACACACTTCTGATAATCTTTGATTTCAACAATTCCCTTGAAGTTTGGTTTGTGTTAACCGGTTGTCTGTCAAAATGGATCAGATTCACAATGATAGGTTTAGGCAAAGAGATATTCATTTTGGGGCTGCACTTATGCTGGCATATTTATCCTTTGATAAAGATTTCCAGAAAGTCAGGATGCCCCTGTGTGTTCTGAAGAGATTTCAATCTATCATTTTCTGATCTATTATTTCCATCTGGGATGTTGCTTCATCAGTGACTAAAGGGGGTTTTGGACAATTGGCTTCAGCACTAAAAGGATTAATCAGAATCTGATTTGAGGTCTTTTCTGATTCAAATCTTGGAAACTTTCCTCAAAACTGTCCTTAAGATCTTTAATCAGGCCGGCATATCTAGTTGTGCTCTATTTTAGGGGTTCTGCTGCATCATCTTCTGATCTGGCTGGAAATTGTGACATTGAGGGAAAGTGTGTCAGCACTCCCTCAAGCAATTATCCATGAAACAACTGCAGTTTGTTCATGAAAACAAATACACCTTGCACCTGATCAGACAGCAACCAGAATTTTCATTGTAAGTCCAAATTTAGTTTATCTAACTCCAGCAGCATGTCTGCAAGAAATGATAAGTCTAGAAGCCATCTTCAGGGTGTATTCTGTGCCTCTCCTCCATAAACAATGTTACTGCTTCTTGAAGATTTAAAAAATGGGAATTAACTTTACCTCTCGAGCGCCATCAAACTGCACCTTGAAATCAGCAGGGGAGACCTCCTTAATCCAGTTCTTCAATTAGATGTGGAAATTGTCTGAGTGCATTTCAGAGAATGAAATTCACAGTGTGCAAGATGGGATTCATGAGGTGATTACATTTGAGATTTATATATATATCAGTTGCTCCCAATGAATCACAGTGAAATGTCCAAAATTCAGGAAAGCTCTCGTTAGACTTACAAAGCCCTACTAATCCATTCATAGATCCCTACATGGATGGAGCCCTGTCTGTTGCAATGGCAGTGAGTCCCTGTAAAGACAAGTGACTTTTTGAAACTACCAACATGAACATGAACACCTCTCGTCCATGAGTTCTGTTCTTTAGGGACATGATATGGAGGAGTTCTTCCCTTACAACACACTCATCAGATACAGTGTAGACAAATACTCATAATCAGCTTTATCCTGTGTACGGCATGACTCATCCAAAGCCATGCCTCAAATCCTCACACTGCTGAAGTTGCAAGTGCAGTTGCAATTTGATGTCACTATTCAGGATGGAGATCCTGCCGTCTATTGTGTGGTGTGAAAGCTGCAGGCCAGAAATTTTCTTCTGTAGATTCTCGTTCTCTGGTGAAAAGATTGAAATCACATCAGTGAGGCAGGTTTTTATAAGCTGTCCTTCAGAATAAGGCTTTAGTAATGGGCTATGTGCCAGGCCACTTAGTAAGAGGCTAACATTACAGTCAGTGATCTGTTGGCACATCTGGTCAAGAGCTGGGTTCTACATCTGTTTGTTTTTTCAAAGTTTTCAGTTTTAAAGAGCAGAGTTCAGACTCTTGTGGGAATTCTTGATCTATTTGTGCATGGCTAGAAGTGAAATGATGCTACAAGTTTGAAGATTTGAACTGAGCCACACACATCTGGCAAAGAAGGCACATGGCCTTACCATTATGTTCAACGAAAAAGTACTTATTCTCCCACTCCTGTTGGAAGCCTCCATTTGTATCTGTGTATTTTCTTTCCTGTTTGCACTTGTCTTCCATTGTTAGATGGTGTAAAAAAATATTGATAAAAAGTTCCCACACCAGCTAGTCACCATGTCTTTTATTAAAGAAGACACTGGTAGCAGCCAGGGGCTGCTAGACCCCTGACTCTCTGTCACACCCTGCACCCCACTCCATCCCTTTGCCCAAGTTACCACCACCTCTTCCTGCCCTCTTCCCTAATTGAGCAATCTCCTCACTTCCCGTCCCTTGAATCTCCTGCGTGTCACAAAACAGCTGATCACAGTGCATGCGAGGTACTTGGAGGAGGGAGGGGTGAGGCTGCAAACTGTGTCCTTACTCCCCCTCCCAGTGCCTCCTTAATGCCATGAAACAGCTGATTGCGGCAGGCTAGAGGTGCTAGGGGAAGGAGGGGGACTGCATGCCACATCCTCACTCCTCTGCCCTTCCCCCCAGAGTCTCCAAAACAGCTAATCTCTGTGAGCAAGAGCACAGGGGAGGGAGTCAGAAGTACTGATTGAGGGGGCTTCCAGTGGGCGGGAGGTACTGGAGGAAAGCAGGGGGCTGATAGCGATGGCAGTGGGTGCTGAGAAACCACAATTTCCTCTCTCCCCCAGAGTTTGCTGTTAGCAGAAGCCCCATAATATCTTCTGAAGAGCTGCACGCAGCTCTGGAGCCACAGTTTGGCCACCCCTGAGCTGTAAAATGAACCCATGGAAAAGACCAAAGGAAAACACCTATTGAGTCAGCCTGCCCTGCTCTTGGCATTTTCAGTGAGGACTTCCCCAGGCACACCAGGTCCCACTAAGCACTGAAGTTAAATTATTAGATTGTTTTTTATGACCAAGTCCTATGAAATCAACTGAACTCCTTTGTTTTCTTTCATCTGAGCAGGGTTTCCAGTTTCCAAAACTGATGTGATTTCCCAGCTGGAACAAGGGGAAGAGTCATGGGTCTCAGACCTCCAAGGTTCAGAGGAGAAAGAGATCATAAGAGAACCTTTCACAGGTGAGGAAACATTAAACCAACTTAGAATTTTTAAGTGCCTAAAGGAAACATCTGGGATGCCCACCAAAGATCTTGGCAGCTCTCTCAGTTCATTAGTGTCCCTCATAGGCATCTTATTCTCAGACTAAATATAGCTAATGAGTAGTGGTGTAGATCCTAGGAGACACCAGTCAGTAGCTTGCACCCATCCCCCTGTGAATTTGGATGGGATGTTTAAGGTGAATTGCAGGAGGAGTTTGGGGGAGTTCATTTCCTAACTTTTATTTGACATTTCTCCAGTACTTTTTTTTGGTTTGGTCTTCCTCTTTCCATCCCTGTTTATACTTTCTGTTTCTATCACAGCAGGTGATGCAGTGGTATGTGAGAATGAGCAGAATTCTCAGCAGGAAAATCCTGAACAAGTGCATAAATATGGAGCATTATCGCAAAGATCGAAAAGGAATGGGTCCAGGAGTCATGAGCAGGGGCAATTCTATGAGATTCAGCAACGACCAGAGAGAGAGCAGGGAAACCAGCCAGGGGAGAAAGTGGGTAAATATATTTACCCTCAGGGAACTCAGAATAACCTCAAGAAAACCGCAACCCAGCAGGAAATCCTCATGAGAAAGAGAAAAAATACATGCACAGAGGGTGTGAAAAACACAAGTGACTACTCAGGCCTTATTAAACATCACAGAATCCATACAGGAGAGAGGCCCTATGAATGCAGTGAGTGTGGGAAAACCTTCAGTCAAAGCTCAAATCTTATTACCCATCAGAGAATCCACACAGGGGAGAAGCCCTATGAATGCAGTGAGTGTGGGAAAAGCTTTAGTCATTCTTCACATCTTATTACCCATCAGATAATCCACACAGGGGAGAGGCCCTTTAAATGCAGTGAGTGTGGGAAAACTTTCAGTCGCAGCGCAGACCTTTTTAACCATCAGAGAATCCACACAGGGGAGAAGCCCTATGAATGCAGTGAGTGTGGGAAAGCCTTCAGTCGAAGTTCGACCCTTACTCAGCATCAGAGAATCCACACAGGGGAGAGGCCCTATGAATGCAGTGAGTGTGGAAAAACCTTCAGTTGCAGCTCACACCTTATTACCCATCAGAGAATCCACACAGGGGAGAAGCCCTATGAATGCAGTGAGTGTGGGAAAACCTTCAGTCACAGCTCACGCCTTATTTGTCATCAGAGAATTCACACAGGGGAGAAGCCCTATGAATGCAGTGAGTGTGGAAAAACCTTCAGTTGCAGCTCAAGCCTTATTACCCATCAGAGAATCCACACAGGGGATAAGCCCTATGAATGCAGTGAGTGTGGGAAAACCTTCAGTCAAAGCTCACATCTTATTACCCATCAGAGAATCCACACAGGGGAGAAGCCCTATGAATGCAGTGAGTGTGGGAAAAGCTTTAGTCATTTTTCACATCTTGTTCATCATCAGACAATCCACACAGGGGAGAGGCCCTTTAAATGCAGTGAGTGTGGGAAAACTTTCAGTCACAGGGCAGACCTTTTTAACCATCAGAGAATCCACACAGGGGAGAAGCCCTATGAATGCAGTGAGTGTGGGAAAACCTTCAGTCTCAGCTCACACCTTATTTGTCATCAGAGAATTCACACAGGGGAGAGGCCGTATGAATGCAGTGAGTGTGGAAAAACCTTCAGTTGCAGCTCAAGCCTTATTACCCATCAGAGAATCCACACAGGGGAGAAGCCCTATGAATGCAGTGAGTGTGGGAAAACCTTCAGTCAAAGCTCACATCTTATTACCCATCAGAGAATCCACACAGGGGAGAAGCCCTATGAATGCAGTGAGTGTGGGAAAAGCTTTAGTCATTCTTCACATCTTATTACCCATCAGATAATCCACACAGGGGAGAGGCCCTTTAAATGCAGTGAGTGTGGGAAAACTTTCAGTCGCAGGGCAGACCTTTTTACCCATCAGAGAATCCACACAGGGGAGAAGCCCTATGAATGCAGTGAGTGTGGGAAAGCCTTCAGTCGAAGTTCGACCCTTACTCAGCATCAGAGAATCCACACAGGGGAGCGGCCCTATGAATGCAGTGAGTGTGGAAAAACCTTCAGTTGCAGCTCACACCTTATTACCCATCAGAGAATCCACACAGGGGAGAAGCCCTATGAATGCAGTGAGTGTGGGAAAACCTTCAGTCACAGCTCACGCCTTATTTGTCATCAGAGAATTCACACAGGGGAGAAGCCCTATGAATGCAGTGAGTGTGGAAAAACCTTCAGTTGCAGCTCAAGCCTTATTACCCATCAGAGAATCCACACAGGGGATAAGCCCTATGAATGCAGTGAGTGTGGGAAAACCTTCAGTCAAAGCTCACATCTTATTACCCATCAGAGAATCCACACAGGGGAGAAGCCCTATGAATGCAGTGAGTGTGGGAAAACCTTCAGTCTCAGCTCACGCCTTATTTGTCATCAGAGAATTCACACAGGGGAGAGACCGTATGAATGCAGTGAGTATGGGAAAACCTTCAGTGTCAACTCAAACCTTATTACCAAAGAGAGAATCCACACCGGGGAGAGGTCCTATGAATGCAGTGAGTGTGGGAAAACCTTCAGTCACAGCTCACGCCTTATTTGTCATCAGAGAATTCACACAGGGGAGAAGCCCTATGAATGCAGTGAGTGTGGGAAAACCTTCAGTTGCAGCTCAAGCCTTATTACCCATCATAGAATCCACACAGGGGAGAAGCCCTATGAATGCAGTGAGTGTGGGAAAACCTTCAGTCAAAGCTCACATCTTATTACCCATCAGAGAATCCACACAGGGGAGAGGCTGTATGAATGCAGTGAGTATGGGAAAACCTTCAGTGTCAACTCAAACCTTATTACCCAAGAGAGAATCCACACAGGGGAGAGGCCCTATGAATGCAGTGAGTGTGGAAAATGCTTCACTACCAGCTCAGACCTTTGTAAACATCAATGAATCCACACAGGATAGGGGCTCTATGAAGGCAGTGAGTGTTGGAAAAGCTTCAGTTAACACTCAATCCTTATTAGTCATCAGAGAATTTGTAAGGCAGATCTACACCATAAAAGTGTCTAGGACAGGGGTCTCAAACCAAAATGCTCATGATGGCCACATAAGGACTAGTTTGGCGGTTTTCAACATGCTAGTCGCGTCTCCTTGACTCGCTGAGCACCTCCTGAGGGGTCGTGAACTCATGGAGGCCGTGAAACTGCCGAATTGATAATTTCTTATTTTGGTGGCTTTTCGGCCGACATACCCACTCTCCCAATTCTCCACCCAAGTGCTTCCGAAAGCGGAAGCAATCACTTCGGCAGAGAGTAGGGAGCTCTCAGAATGTATGTCGAACAGTTGCAGAATGTGGAATTAATCAATTCGGTGGCTTTTCGGTGGACACAGAAGGGTCATGCCAAGAAGCCATTTGTGAAAAAAGAGTCACAGTTCTCACAAGTTTGAGAACTGCTGGACTAGTACATTGGCCCAAGGACCACATCACTGACACCACCCCTTGCTGCCCTGGTCCTCCCCGCACTCCACTCCTTCCATAAGGCCCCTGCCATGCCTCTTCCCACCTTTTTTCTACCCCAGTCCAACCCCTTCCAGGTGCATATTTGAGACCCCTGGTCTAGGGCTATCAAGATATCGTTTTTCTTTAATACTTATGCTGATTCCCACTTAGTAACTTTTAAAGCTGTTTGAACTCTGTGCAGCACCGTTATCCCTCAGCTTGTCCAGATGAGGGGCCCATTTTTGCCTTTTATACTTACCCAAGTTTTGAGGTTGACCCATTTGTCCCTTCTTTCTACTCCATTGTCCCATGAGTAATTCGAGTCTGCCGCTCCTACTGGGAACCAGGGTACATCACATTTATACTATTCCTTCTATTGCAATATTATTGTTAGGCCTGGTCTATAGTGTGAGTTTAGGTCGACTTTAGCAGCATTACATTAATTTAACTCTGAACCCATCCTCACAACAATGCCATTTCTGTTGACTTAAAGGGCTCTTAAAATTGATTTCTGTGCTCCTTCCCGACAAGCAGAGTAGTGCTGAAATAGACATATCCAGGTCAAACTTGAGTTAGTGAAGATGCAATTGGATGGTATTGGCCTCCGGGAGCTATCCTACAGTGCTCCACTGTGACCACTCTGGACAGTACTCTGAACTTGGATGCACTAGCCAGGTAGAGAAGAAAAGCCCTGGGAACTTTGGAATTTCATTTCCTCTCTTGCCAGCATGGCAAACTCATCTGCACAGGAGACCAAGCAGTCCCGGACTCAAAAGAGCTCCCGCATGGACCACACAGGAGGTGCTGAATCTGATCACTGAATGGGGAGACAAATCTGTGGTCAGAACTGCCATCCAAAAAAGAAATGCCAATATATATGACAAAGTGTCCAAAGGCCTGATGGATAGAGGCCATGGTAGGGATGCATAACAGTGCGGTGTTAAAATTAAGGAGTTGAGGCAAGCCTACAAAAAACCAAAGAAGCCAACAGATGCTATGGGTCACAGCCCATGAGCTGCATGCCATTTTAGGGGTGTGTGCCACAACTACCCCACCCATGTTTGTGGATGCCACAGATGGGGTCATCGTCAGCATGACAGAGGATTTGCTGGATAAGGAGGAGTATGACAAGCGAGGAGTCTACAGAACAGGCAAGCGGAGACACCTATCTCCCCAAAAGCCAGGAGCTGTTTATCACCCTGGAGCCAGTAACCTCCCAACCCTCCCAAGAAGGTATCCCAGATGGGGAAGGTGTACAAGGCAGCCCTGGTGAGTGTCCCTTGTTCAATGGAATCCCTGCTTGACAAGCAACCCTTTTTTAATGATTACTTTGCTCGGAGGACTTGGAGTGCAATAGTGGACAGTACTGCTACTGTCTACATAACTCTCTTAACAGGTCTGGGGATGCAGCATTAATCCTACAGGGTCATCTGCAAAAGCTCTCCTGTAGCTGCTGTAAAAACTGGCAGCTTATGGTCTCAGTGTTTGCAACACCCATTCTGTAACTGTCTGTGCTATGGGGAGGTGGCTGTTCCTAGCGGAATGGTTGTCTGTTTCTTAAAAGAAATCCTCCCAGTAGTTCCTTGAACTTGGCGGGGGGGGGAGGGGACTATGAATCTGGCTAGTAGGTAGCATCTGGGATTGTTTGTCCATGCCTTCTCTTACCGCAGTGGGGGAGGGGGACATAGACGTTGTGCTGTTCGCATCTGGCTAGCAGGGGTCTTCCCCGATACCAGCCATGCACTGGGTGATGGGGTGCAACAGTCATCAGAGAGAACTGTTTTTTTATTATTATCTTTAAATACTGCTTTCCCTTTTTTATCCCACAGCTGAAACTGTTTCCAGCCTCCTGCTTCCCACAGGCTCGCACAGATAAGATGGTGAAAAAAACTCACGCAGATGAGATGTTCACAGAGCTCATGCAGTCCTCCCAGATGGAAAGAGCAGAGATTAGGGCTTGGAGACAATCAATGCTGGATGGCTGGAAAGCAGTAACTCAGCGTGAGGAAAGAAGGGATGAGCCGGAGCAGAGAAGGGATGAAAGGGAGCAACAGAAGGACAGGCATGAACAAGAGAGGGATGAGAGAGATGAGAGAAGGCAGAAAGCAAGGCTCAGTCTACTGGCAGATCAAACTGACATGCTCCAGCATCTGGTTGAGCTGCAGGAAAGGCAGCTGGAGCAAAGACTGTTGGCTAAAACCTAGATGTAATATAGGAATGAAGATCTTGGAATAATTACCACGAGAGAAGGGAATGTAAAAAGAGCTCTGTTCCCCAAACCGCAACAAGAACATCAGAGACAGTGGTCAATCTACAAGGCCAATCTCATTGTACCATTACTACCTAGGACAGAAAGTCTGTTTTGAGAAGAAAAGAGGCTCTGTAAAACGTTGTATGGAGAAGCTGCTGTTCTTGTTGTTCTTTGTTGCCTGTTGCTGACTTTGTGTGATAAAAGGGTCAAATAGACTATTGTGATCTATCATACCCTGAAAGTAGATCTGTTAAAGAAAGAAAACCTGAAAGAGTAGAGATAGTGGAATATATGTTAAGTTAATCAGTTAGAAGAATGCATGTGAATGTATGCATGGTCTAGAAACAAATGACACATTTTAAACAAATACTTCAAAAATTCGGTCACAGTCCTTGGACTGAACGAGCTCTGGCTGATGTTTGCACTATTTCTGATTTGGAGGAATGATTGGCCCAGTATATCCTCCTATATAAGCCCCACAGTCCTGCAAAAAGGATGCAGCAGCAATTTGGCTTTTATGGGAAGAATGTAATGATTGCTGTCTCCATTTAGCTACTAGCAAGGAAGGGAAAGCAAACTTGCAGGCCAAATTGATCCAAGCAGAAGAAGGGGCAGACAATTTGAAAGTTTTGATAGTGAACACCAGAGACCAGTTAGAGACTAATCAAAGCCAATTAAAAATGTTAAAAGAGGCACTTCAGGAATGCAAAGAAAGGGAAAGAGTCCTAGCAGATCAGGTTACAGCCACTAAGGAAATAGAAAAAGAGAACCAGTTCCTGCAAGGCATGGTAAAGAAACTTACATTGGAGCAAGGATGGGGTTCATCAAACCATGGCCGCTGTTAATTATTAAGCACCTAAGGCAGAAATTGGGGTTTGCCACCCGACAAGTGGCAGCAGTAATGACAGGAGAGAGAGATGAGATGTATTCTAAAGGAGATTTGTATTGAGAAGAGGAGGCATGGGACCCCAGAGAGAATTGGGATGCAGATATTTGGGGCAGTAGATCATAAGGATACTCCCGCAGTGGTTGTGCTCCCACTCCCACAGCCGCCCTTGAAAAACGCACAACAATCACTACTGCAGAAGATGGGACACACATAACCACCACTATGGTTCCAGCATCCACCTCAGACCTAAAAGCATTGCCGATTACCTGAGGCTCCTTAATCGAGACCCCTTTTCCTGGTGGTGTACTAGTGCCATTATACTTGTGTCATAATCATACAGTAGCCTAGAATCCCTGCTACCTATAAGGGTTAAGAAGCTGAAAGGACCTGGTTGGGATCTGACTAAAAGGACCAATGGAGACCGAAGTTACTTTCAAATCTGGGGGAGGGAAGCTTGTCTGTGTGCTTTGTTCTGTTGCCGTTCATTTGGGAAGCCTTAGAAGGTTGGTTAGAGGACCTGATGGATTTGTCTTACATTGTTCTCATTGTATTTAGGTTTGTTTATAATCTTTCCCAAACTGTTCAATCATCAGAATATCTGATCTAAATGTTATCTTTGTGAGAGCAACATAAAACAAGAATTCAAACAAAGGTCATTAAATCTCTCTCTCTCCCCCATGTTCCTTTCCTTGGCAATAAGAGTGAGAGTTGCAGTAGCAGTGTAAAGTGCCAGCTTTCAATACCCTTCTATTCAACCGTTAGATGGTATATTTATTTAGAATTGGATAGGAATCTTCTATTTCAGTCCTATTCATGTAAAAAAGGTTAAAATATTGTGGGGAGGGGAGAGGTGGTGTTTCACAACTTTTTTTCTGTTGGCGGAACTGAAATTTGGTTTAAGATACTTTGCTTTTCAATAAACGTTTTCTTTAAAAAGAAAGTTTCCAGTGCTAAACCTAAACAGAATAAGATCAAGGCATATCATAACTTGAAAATCTTGGTTAGATATATATTGAAATACATGTATGTATGTTTGTTTAACTAGCAAAATATTTAAGTTCAAATATGCAACAAGGCCTTATACTTATTAGAGAAATGTGGAATGATCTTCAGAATTATTTCAGTTGTATGTTAAAACATTTCTAGCCTGCATAGTACAAGCAGTAAATTTCTTACTTGCACCTCTTGCCTTATACTTGAATTTACTAGACAAGTTTTTCATATTATTGCATGTTCTGTACTTCTGTTATGCTTATTACTACAATGTATATTTGAATACACAAATCAGACCAACTTTTTAAATGTTAAAAAAAAAAAGGAATCAGCCAGCTTTTCTTCTCTCCATCAAGTTCTGTATTTCTAAGGAGCAAATAAACAAGCCAGGCAAGGCGTATCAGGTTTTTATTTCTTTCTTGTGAATTTTTCAGGTTTTAGGGGGAATATCCCTATGTTTTTTCTGTAACTTTATAACTCAGCAGACGGGGGATTCCTCTGTGGTGTGGGGATTTTCCTCTGCTTCTTTTTGTGACTGTGCTTTTCCATTGATTTTTATAAAGGATTTGTTTCTTTTTTTCCTTGAATTAAACCTTTCTTAAAGACTGACTTTTTCACATTGTGTAGATCCAGGCTTTGGATTGGCTCACCTAGGAGAATTGGTGTTTGTTTATTTTCAAGCCTTTCTGAGAAAGGGAGGTGTAGGTTTTGGGGGATTTGGGGGAAAGAGGGGGCTTCAAGTGGCCTTGACCCTCATTCTGTGGTTATACTTGATGGTGGCAGCATACTGTTCCTCCAGGTCCAGAAGAAGCTTGTGTATGGGGAGGAAGTTTTAACCTAAGCTGGTAAAATAAGCTTAGGGGATTTGTTTCATGTGGGTCCCGACAGCTGTACCCTAGAGTTCAGAGTGGGGAGAGAACCCTGACAGATTGCCCATTGGGAAAAACTGACCACAGAAATCCACAGACTCATGGGCATATGCACAGCCCCTGAGATTCGAGCTGTCCTAGAAAGGATGGCAGTGACCAACACTGATAGTGCCCTGACTCTGATCCCCACCTCTGGGAACAAATGGGGAGATGCAATTTCATCACCCAAGCAGTTGCCTCCGCACAGGAACCTAATGAGACTCCTGACAACTACTTGACCCGATGGGCTCTGATGCAGGTAATGGCCGGCTTAGTAACTGTTCATGGTGCACTCCCGATAGATGAGCAACCATAGAGTGTTTAGTTCTTATGGGACTGCATCCCTGGCACCTTTTTACTCTGGCAAAATGCCGGTTTGGCAGACGGGCCACCCTGTGAATTTGAAGGAACTCCGGGGACTGGTCCAGCAAATAACAACCCATTCCAGACCACGACCTGCTATAAAGAAGGAAGAACCATGATTGAACCAACAGTCACTTATCTGAATGACAGTGGGATGAAAGGGGAAGCTGGAGCCCATGGGAATTACTCTAGAGCAGGGGTGGCCAAACTACGGCCTGCGGGCCACATGTGGCCTGGGAGCCCTTTTTACCCAGCCCACCAGCTTGGGCCTGGCTGGTGTGCCAGGTGAGGGCCACAAGCCATGCAGCCCCATGCTTCTGAGCCGAGGTGCCAGGGGCCAGCTGAGTGCTGCAGGGCCCTGTGCTCTGGAGTGTGGGGAGCACCACCAGCCGTGGGTCTGTGGGCCGGGGCATCGCCAGCCGCACGGCCCTGCACTTCCAGGCCGGTGCACTGCAGGCCAGCTGAGTGCCCCTGACATGGGCCCCGCACTTCTGAGCCAGGGCACCCGGAGTGCCACCAGCAGCAGGGCTGGGGGGCCGGGAATGCCGCCAGCTCTGTCGGGCCCCCAGGCAAGCACCACAAGCTGTGTGGCCCAGTGCTTCCGGGTCAGGGTGCCACACACCAGCTGAGTGCTGGCCACCATGGGGCTCCACGTTTCTGAGCTGGGGGGCCGGGAGCACTGCCAGCTGCGGGGCCCTGTGGTCCTGGGCTGGGGTGCCAGAGCCGGGCTGAGCACTGCCAGCTGCAGGGGCCCTGCCCTCGGCTGAGCACAGTAAGTGGGTGAGGGGGCTTAGGTGGTGGGGTCCCTGGAGGTGTGGTTAAGGTTGGGGGCCTTGGTAGGGGACAGGAACAAAGAGCTGGGGGGCTTCAATAGGGGGTGGGGTCCCAGAGGTGGTGGTTAGGAGTGGGGGATCATGGAATAAAGAGCAGGGGGACTTAGATAGGGGGTTGGGTCTGGGGGGGCAGTTAAAGTGGGGGTCTTCAGAGGGGGCAATCAGGAATGGGGGGTTGGATCGGTTGGGAGTTCTGAGATAGGCAGACAGGGTGGGAAGTGCATGGGGGTTGGATAGGGGGAAGGGCCAGGCTGCTTGGGAAGGCACAGCCTTCCCTACCCCACCCTCTGGCCCTCTGCACAATTTTGAAACCAAACTTCACCCTTGGGCCAAAATGTTCACCCACCCCTGTTCTAAAGGATGATCCCAGGACAGAGGAAGTAACAGAGGAAAAGGTAGACTATACCCAGAGTTACTGATATATCATGGGTACGATGAAGGTCAGCAGTCTGACCACTCAGACACCACTACGGCTGACGTGCAACATAGTATGGAGAGCTTTGATGCAGTTGGGAGGAGATAGAGAAAAGTGGGACTGAGCACCTATGACCCACCTTATTAAAGAGGTTACATGATCACAAGCAGAAGAGTGGAAAAATGTGGTGGAGGTAGTGGGCCCAAGCACTCCTGTAGAGGAGGACCTGGTAAATTTTTGGGGCGGCCTGCTGAACAGAGTCCATGCTGAATAATGGAGGAGCGCAGCAGTGGAAACATAGAGAGAAATTGACCTGGGACCAGGTGGAAGACCCCAACTCTACATTCAGCGGGGAGCCAAGCTCCCACCTTAGCCATAATTGACACTGGAGCCTCGGTTTCTTTAATTAAAGCAACCCCTCAAAAAGGAATTGAGGGTCAGCCAGTGGTCCTACAATCATTGCAAGGAAAGCCCAGTACTGGACAAGAATGGACACAGGTCCCATTTACAGGGCAGGGTTTCCCTTTTTCGGTTTCATGCTTCAAGACATGAGGGGATCGAATTCAAACCAAGTAGATGACTAACAAAGTCATTTGGGGCACAGATTGGCAATTTAAAAATAATAATATAATTGATTTACCTCGAGGCTCTCTCTGGAGATTAGAAGAATTTCCCCCATATTTATCCTCAAAAAGATATAACAGTATTGTGGAGAAGGGGAAGAATGAGACAATTGCGGCTCTTACAGCCGACCAGAGGGAAGCATGGTGTGTAAAATTTCCAACAGTCTGGACGAAAAAGAATGTGGAAAAATAGATGCTTGTGTTAGAATTGTAGGTGAATGGGGACCCCTCAGACACAGTATCGGTGCCCCAGGGAAGCTGAGGAGCAGCTAGTGCAAATCGTTAAGGACCATTCTACAGCAACCTAATTAACCACAAACAAGGTCTCATTATGGTCCAGCCAGACAGGAAAGGGGCAGGAATTCTTGCTGTTCAGCCATGGACAGACTTACACAATGGCACAGCAGTGAGTGTGTTGTGGAAGCTGGTCTGAGGAAACAATTGGAAGCGATTACTCAGTGAGAAAAAAACTAGTGTCATGAGAAGCGATGGTCAAGTACATGTGGCTGGCGATTGAGTTGAAATCTAGTGGGGTCTCCCTGCACAGGTTCAAATCCTGTCAACATCAAAGGAAAACCTGGTTCTTTAGTTTCAGTGCCTGAGCAGCCTTTGTGTGAATGGGAGCTAAATCTTGTCTCACAGCAGAGTTATGCTGCTTTAGTTGAAGTGTTTTAATTCAACACTAAGCTCCTTGTATCACCACAGACTGCATCCCCTCTAGCAACTCTTGCATCGGCCCAGAGAGCAGTGCACTGTGGGTACCTATAGCACTGTGCAACTGGCTGCAGGGTGTTTTGGGAAGAATTTGCAAAGGCTCATGGGCTGTACAGCATCACATGATGCAGGTTTCTCTACCCCATTGCTCCATGAGCATCCTACTAGATTGCCAGCTGCTTTTCAACTGAACTGTGTGTGTGGCAGGACAGAGAGAAAGAAAGTGTGTGTGTGTGTGTTGTGGAAGAGTGAATGTGTTGGGACTCCATCTCTATGTTCAGGCAGCTGCTGGAAGCAACCAATCCTGAGTCAAGGAGAAGGGGACAGCCTGACATCAGCTCCCACTTCTCTCACTGGCTCACCACAGCACAGCAATCTCTGTGACTCTCTCTACTCTCTCCATTGGGGATCCAGCAGGACAGGGGAAGGCAGCAGGTGATTCTAATTCCTTAGGGCTATTGGGTGTAGTTGTGTAGTGTGTGCAGGTGAGGAACATGATACATGCCCAGAGGCCTTTATTCTACAGTCTGGATGCCAGGAAGTTGCTCCTTCAACCCCACACACATGTAGATAAATTATAAATTTTTGTGTAACTTTTATATGACTTTTGTGTTAACTTTTCATATAACATTGTGTTAGAAACTCTGTGTTATTCTCTTGGTAATGTATTATAGCCCCTAAGGTAGGATAATTAAGGTAAAAGAAAAATGTCTTTTTGTTAGGAGTAGAATTAGATCTTTCTCCCACTTTGTAATCAATTCTCTGTTGAATGAATGAATGAGCTGTGGATGAGGAAGGCCTGGAAGGCGGCACCTCCAGAGAGTGCAACCCTTTTAGAGGGGATGGGAGCCAAAAGCAAGGACAATCAAATGTGTCAAGTGGGCTGACTAAAGAAGATCAGACATATTGAGGGCCTGGGGGGTTAGAAGCGAGCACCTTCTTTTGGAACACCCTCTCTGGAGCATTGGGACAACAACCAGAGACACAAAGGACCAACTGACACAGATCCAGGGATTCTGGGACAGATTTGCATAGGAGAGAAGCTGCTATAAAAGTGAGGTGTTTTTCAGAGGACCCTGGGTCTCACCGTGTCAACTTCGGAGCATCGATCCGGATCGGCAGAAGCCCAGCTCCACCCCTCCCCCATCTAACTCACCTGGCCAGTGCAGTTAAGGGGAGCAACTCGTTTGTAACAACAGCAAGATGGAGTATGTTTGTCTGTGTGTGTGAGTGCATGAGTGTGATATAGCTCATATGCATATGATAGTATTGATTATTGCATGTATTATTAATAAATGTAGCATTTTGCCTTATCCCTCAAAAAGATCCTGTGCAGTATTTTATGTCCAACACTCAAAAAGGCTGTTAGGAAATGCAAAATCCTGAAGAAAGAAAGTGACATGAAAGACACCCTTATTTCATTTCTTAGTGCATATTTTATTAACTGACCAGGAACTTGAACTTTGGACCCTCAGATTGAAAGGCTGATGCTTTGCCAACTGAGCTAGCCAAGATCATAGAAATAAAAATGGGACAACTTGGTGCATAGGAGAAATTGGACAAAAGACGGGCGCAGGAAACAACAGGGAAAACCTGCTGCTCTCTCTCACCCCAGCCCTAGCCTGGCCTGGTATTAGTGCTAGTGAAGAAGAAGGGCAGGTATCTACATCCGCCAGCCTTGTACAGCTGTACAAGAATCAGGTGCAATACCGAGGTACCCACCTGTAAGTGCCAGATGGTTGGATTGGCTAATGCAACCTGGAGACATCCATGGCACACAGGGATACAAAGTCAAGTGACTGTTAGCATCATCTCAACGGGATAATGATAGGAAGGGTCACAACTGACTGAGTGGTTACATACAAATATCACTGGCTAGTCATATCATTAGTGTCATTGTGGATGGAACACCGAACAGAGCTCCCCCCGACACCCCACATTCCCACCTGCACCCATCGCACCAACGGGAGCTGTCCCAGGTAAGTGCTCCACCCCCCAACCTCCTGCCCCAACCCTGAGCCCCCTCCCTCACCCTAGTGCCTGCACCCTGACTCCCTTCCAGATCCTGCACCCCCAGTCCTGTGCTCGGTGCACCTCCAACCTCAGCTCAGTGCAGAGGGAGATGAAGAGAATGGGCTAGAACAGGGGGTCGGCCACCTTTCAGAAGTGGTGTGCCGAGTCTTCATTTATTCACGTTAATTTAAGGTTTCGCATGCCGGTAATACATTTCAATGTTCTTTTAGAACATCTCGCTATAAGTCTATATGTTATAGAACTAAACTATTATCATATTGTAAAATAAACAAGGCTTTCAAAATGTTTAAGGCTTATTTACAATTAAATTTAAATGCTGATCTCACACGGCCGTCCCGCTCAGTTCACTGCCTTTCACCTAAGCCAGCAGTAGGCTGAGCAGGGCCTGTGTCTGGGACCCCAGCTGGCAAGGGGCCGGCAGCCAGAACCACAAACCGGCAGTGGGCTGAGCAGGGCCAGTGGCTGGGACCCCAGACCGGCAGTGGGTTGAGCAGCTCAGCCCTCTACTGCTCAGGGGTTCCATCCACAGGGAAACCAGCTACCAGACCAGCTCATCCTGCTGCCAGTCTGGGGCCCAGGCTCTGCCCACAGAGGGGGTACCTAGCTTCTCCGTGGTTCTGGCCCATTATCTTCACCTCTGCACTGAGGGTGGGAGTGCACTGAGCGCAGGCCGGGAGTTGAGGGTGTAGGGTCTGACCAGGAACTAGAATGAAGGACAGGGTTTAGGGTCGGGGCAGGAAGTTGGGGTGAACAGCACCCCCTGGTTGGGGGTATAGAACAGGGCAGAAGGCTTTGGGGGGGTCAGGGCAGAGGGTGTGGGCTGGGGTCCTGGGGGTGCTCCCAGTCCCCTGCCCTGAGCAGCTCATGGAAGGGGACTGGAGGGGACATGCCCCAATTCCACCCCCTTCCCCAAGGCCCTGCCCCCTTCTTCTGTTCCTCAGCCAGCCTGGAGCACCCAACATGCAGCGACTCCATTTGTGCCCCTCCCTGGCAAGGGCCATCTGCCAGCAGGCAGAACAGATGGAGAGGAGGAGCAGGAACCCACCATACTGCAGGAAGAGGCAGGGGAGCTGGGCAGGACCAAGCTTCCAGCAGAAGGGGACATGGGGGGCACCCTGTCCTGGCGGGGGGTGGAGAAGAGCAGGCCGGGCTTGGAAGGATTTTTAATCACACACTGCAGGTGTGCCAGTAAAAATTGGCTTGTGTGACGTCTTTGGCTCACCTGCCATAGGTTGCCGACCCCTGGGCTAGAACCAGGGAGAAGGTCGGTACCTGCTCTATGTGGGCAGGGGGTGGGTGGATGGATCCTGTTTGCCTCCTCCCCGACCCTGCTGCACTTGCAGTTTACCCGCAGCCCCTCCCTTGTTCCAGGGACCAACACTAGCCCCTGCCCCACTGTGCTTTTGCCCCGGACCCCTGCCTTGCTCCAGTCAGCAGGAACTAGTCCTGTCCCCATACACCACTGTGCTCCTCTTGCCCCTGCCTCACTCCAGATGAGGACCAATCCTCTCCCCCATGCCCCACTGTGCTCTTGCCCCTGGCGCCTTCATTCCACAGGATGGGGGAGAAATATGTTTGGCACCAGGCCCTTGAAAAGTTAATCCTCCCCAGGATACCATTATGTGATGGGGTTGAATTTTCCTCCCCCGTTTTTTTATTTCCGATGGCGTTTCTGTCTGTGATTTCCTTTGGCTTTTTTGAATGATGTTTTCTCCTGGATCTGATATTTAACTAGAAAAAAACAAGAAGGTCTCTCAGCAGCAGATGGAGGCTGTTCCCCCCCCAGGCTCTTCTACACTAGAAGTCAGAAGGACCCAGGGTGCTCTCTGCTGGTCCCATGGTGTAAGGGTCAGCAATGGAGACTTTGAATCCTACAATCCAAGTTCAAGTGGGATCTTTGGACAGCGTTTTCACAACCTAACACTAGTGGGTGTTCCAAGCTTTTCTCTTGCTCTCTCAAATGACATGGGAGCCTGTCTTCTGCCTGCTCCCTGTTGGGACTTAAGCACAAGAGGGGACATTTGATCCAGAAGGGTGTCCATGCCTGTGAGCTGCCTTTCCTCTGAGTCCTGAAGCTGGACTGCAGCCTGCTCTCTTGGTTAACCTACTGCCCCCAACTTCAGCTGATGCACCTCATCCCCCACTGATGCAAGGTTTGATACTGACATTACTTAAATTCCAGGACTGAAGGATTTCAGCTCCTCTTTGTCCAGAGGGTGACTTAGGAGCAGAACCACCCCCCCAGACCTTCCCTGCCATTGGCACTTGCCCCTCACTGAGCAGGATTGAAACTCCTGCAGGGAGACTACTGCAAACATCCCCTCTGGTGTCAGCAAAGCAGCAGGGTGAAAAGAGAACTTGGAGATGCTGGGGATTGAACGCAGGGCCTCATACATGCAAAGCATGTGGTCTAGCACTGAGCTACATCCCCAGATGGGTTTTGCTGGCTGTGGGTTACATTCAGAGTCCTCCTGGTTCCGGAGTATCCAGTGGCCTAACAGCAGCATTGGGGACACATTCCCTGCTCTGGGCCAAACCTGCTGTCCTGGGGGTTGCTGGTTCTAAGGGGTCACTTTGCACCAGGGACAGAATCTATGTGTGGGGCAGGGAGAGTGTGTGCCCTGGACTCAGGGTGCAGAGATACACTCAGCCCTCTCCCCTGCAGTGGGTGGGAGGTGCTGCCATTCCCTGCTGGAAGGTCATGGTGGGGGAGGGGTGTTGTGAGAAGCTCAGCACCTGACCCTGGGGGCAGGAGTGGGGTGGGGAGCTCCAAGTGTTTCTGGGATCTTCTATTTCCACAAATTGTCTTCCATAGAAACACTGGGAACTTGTGACAATAATCCAGACTCTGCGGGTTTGGGCAGCTGTAACTCATGCTAAAAAACTCATGAGTTCATGGCCCAGCTGCGCACCCAGAAGAAAGCCCAGCACGACATGCCCAGGGTGAAGGGCTGTGCTAAAGGCTTGACCCAGGCCAGAGAGTTTCACATAATCAGTCTAATGCAATCCCCACTGAGCTACTTTGGCAATGACCAGGCCAGCCAGGAAGGCTTAATACATGAGCAATAGCACATGCTGGGAAGATTTGAATCTTGATGTCACAAGGCAGGAAAGAAGCAGTGGACTTGGCCCCAGAGTTTCCTATATCGCAGTCACTCAAGCCAGCACCTGCCCCCTCAGAAGCTGTCACTGGCACCCCCAGGTCCGACAGAAAGGATCAGCCATTCTCACTGGAACAAGTCTGCCCATGGCTCACGGGCAACTCCCCAGCCTTACACACAAAACCATCTTCTGAGAAGGAGCCCACTAGGACTCACCATTGCTTCTCCTCCTTCCACCCAGAACCCCACTTCTTCTCCTGGGCTTCAAGTAGCCGTCCCTGGGGTGCCAGGAGGCCGGCATAGGATACTCACTCCCTGCAGCCAACCACACTTCCATGGATTCGGCCATCGGAAGGCCAGGTGGGGGCTTCTTGGATCCCAGTTGCTCTCAGCCAGCCCAACCCTTCCTCCAAATCCATCAATCATGCCCTGGGTTGGCCACAAAGGAGAAGTGGTTCTTGCTGCCCTATGTGTGACAGGGAGCCTGTCAAACCCATCACTGCTCCTCCTGCTTGGACAGAAAAGAGAACAGGAGCGCACACACTCAGACTCAGCTCTGCTTGTCTTCCTTTCACCCATCACCAGTCTGCTTGTCCTGGACTGTGAGTAGCCATCCCTGGGAAGCCAAGAGGGAGGCACAGGATTCCACCTCCCAGCAGCCAACCGCCCCTCCCCAGGCTTTGGCAGAACAAATGCTGCTCTACTAACCCCACTTAGCCACACTGAGGTGAGCTTAGCTTCTGCCCTGCCTCCCTCAGCATCACCTTCCTCTTTGCCCCATTCCCACCTCACTTCCTCCTTTGGCAAGTGATGCCAGCTGGAAGGGCCATCCTGTGTGGACCAACCTCCAAGGGCAGAGGAGGCTGAGCTACAAGGCTCCAAGAGGAGACTGGCCCAGATCCTCCAGCTTTCCCCAGATGATGCTAAGGCACGTTCTCAGCTCATTTCCCCACCCTCTGTCCTGCAGGGGTTGGGGTATCCCAGGCACAGGCCAGTGGCAGAAAGAGGAGCATCTTGCTGGACAGCTAAGGGAGCTTGGGGAAAAAAAAGCTTTCATGTTTTTGCCCGGTTTTGAACCAGGGACCTTTTGCGTGTTAGGCAAACGTGATAACCACTACACTACAGAAACTCTATCTCAAGGCTCTGCCCCACCCTTCAAATTCTATCCACTTGGCTGGCGCTCACCTTGGCACACCCTCATGGGTAAACCTGGAGAAAGTGGAGACAGAGCTTCAATGGGTCAGCTGGCAGAGCAAAGAACACTCAGGAATTCAACTTCATGTTGTCACAAGCCCACACTGCTGTTTCCTTCTGGGGAGCTGTCACGTTACTGAAATAATTTGGGACCCTATAAATCATTGCTGCAACCAGGGTCCTATAGTGGGACCAAATCTTATGTACAGGGGGTCATAATGGGTGCCTACAACCAGGTTATGAATGGCTGATTATGAATATGCCAGTGATATGTGTGTATCAATTTTGTAGTTAGAGCTATAATATTGGCTCTGGACTGTCTGTCTTTCCAAATATTGTGCTCTGCTGGGGAAGAAGATTCCTGAATACTGGGCGTCAGCTTGGCTTGGGCTGCCTGATGGCCCATTAAGGGACTATCAGCAACACAATGGACTCTGGGAGCTTGGAATGCTCCAATCCAGATAAAAAGTCTACGAAAGAAAGCCTGGGCATAATGGCTGCTGCCTGCAAATATGAGTCATTCATGGTCATGTGATCTGCCCATGTGGCTCCAGAACTCCATGGGGCTGGACTTTTCACAGCAGGAAGAGAAAAAACTATAAAGGGGGCTGCTACAGCCCTCCATTTTTGAACTTCTACCTTCAGCCTGCAGCCTGTCTTGCTTCCAGCTCTGAATGGACTTTGCTACACAGGTGAACTCTGGACTAAGGTGCTGACCCATCCCTAAATGGAATGCTTTCTAAAGACTTTGATTTGAACCTGCAGTTTATTCTACCTTTGCTGGAAGCCTGAACCAAGAGATGTGCCATTACTGCATGTAATTGATTTCTTTTAACCTTTCCTAACCCTCACCTATACCTTTTTCCTTTTATAATAAACCTTTAGATTTTAGATTCTAAAGGATTGGCTACAGCGTGATTTGTGGGAAGATCTGGTTTATATATTGACCTGGGTCTGGGGCCTGATTCTTTGGAATTGGGGAGAACCGTTTTCTTTATTTGGGGTATTGGTTTTCATAACCATTGATCCCCAGGACAGGTGGCTGGTGGTGGTGATACTGGGAAGCTGGAGTGTCTAAGGGAATTGCTTGTGTGACTTGTGGTTAGCCAGTGGGGTGAAACCAAAGTCTGTTCTGTTTGGCTGGTTTGGTTTGCCTTAGTGTGGAAAAACCCCAGCATTGGGCTGTAGTTGCAATCTGTCCTGATCGGACACTCACAGTTGGATCCCACCAGGAACAGCACCATCACACTTGGGTGTTTGCCTCCCATACTTGGGCTTCCCCAGGCCCTGTTGCCAGCAGAGAGTGCCCCTCCCCCAGCTCAGCAGTGTCCCTATTTTTGTGTCTCCCACAAAACTCTCCTCTGGCTCTGGAAGAGGCTCCAAGAGTCCCACATGAGTTGCACCATCCAAGGCATGTTTGCAGCCCAGCTCACCATCCCCCTGCTTAGCATCACTTCTGCTCCACAGAGAGTCAGGCACTACATCTCCCAGACTGCTCCTGGGGCACTTCCACCCTCTCCATCCCTCGTAAGGGATGTCTCCCAGGCCAGGCTGACTCTCCCCTGAACTCTCATCTTCTCCCAGATGGTACCTCTCAGGAACTCCCAGGCTGCCCCGCTGCAAAACAGTTTCCCTGTGGTTGGGGACCAGGCAGGGTGTCTGTGACTGGCCGGGTCTCACCAGGGATAAGCGGGGGCAGGGGCTGGTTTTGCTGAATGATTAGACTAAGGAGACCCCAGAGGAGAATGCAGCCACCACATTTCAGTTCAGTTTTGGAGATGTGACACATGGACAATCACCTGCTTATAAAGCATCTAAATCCCATGGGCACAATTCTCCTATGCACAGCTTGTGAGCTCAGCCAACTATGAACAGGAGCCCTGTGAATGAGTCATGGCGACACTTGCATCCACAGTAGAGTGGTGCAGCGGAAGCGTGCTGGGCCCATAACCCAGAGATCGATGAATCAAAACCATCCTCTGCTAGTTTGTGTTTTATTACTTGAAGCCCTGGAAATAATTCCACCTGCCTTTATTTGCTCCACATAGAAAAGAGGAGCAAATTCTCTCCCTGTTTACACTTCAAGGGGGATGCAGAGCTGCATCTTGCGCACCTCCACCTCGGAGCCAGACCTCCACCTAGGAGTTACCTGAGGTAACCTCATGTCCCTGCCCCCTCTCCCCAGGTCTTTTGGGGTTCCCCAGGGCCCAGCATGGAGCTGCTGTGCCTGCAGGGTCCCTGGGAGTCACAAAGGGGGTGATGTGAGGTTACTGCCCCATCTGTCCTGTGGGGACTCAGCCCTGTGGGGAATTCACTGTCTGTGGAGAAGCACATCTAGGCATTGGGATTCCCAGCTACATTAAAGTGACATGAAGGAGAAAAAACAGTTAATGCTTTAGATTGAGGCACAATGTGAAAAGTTTGGGGACCACTAAATTAGTGATGTCCACAATCCCTTCTCTACAGTCCAAGAAAAGGTATCCCTCACCCACCTGGGCCCTCCACCAGGACAGACTAGGGATGTTCTGCTGCCCTTCACTCAGGCAGGAAGGATAATAACATTTCATTGCACTCATGTGATTTGCAACCAACACCAGCCAAAACTGGACATTTTGGCAAAGTGGCCCCCCATGCAGCATACCTGGGCAAAACAGGCATCTCTGTGCAAACACCATCTGTTCCCAAAGACTTTCCTCCAGCTCATCAGTAGATGTGAGGTGGGAGCTCATTAAGACCCTGATTAGACTTAGTATTTACAAGCTCCTTATTGTCCCTACCTCTGCTGAACTTAGATTTCTCCTTCTGACCCTAATTTCACAGCTCAGTTGAGGTGGCCGAGTGGTTAAGGTGATGGACTGCTAATCCATTGTGTTCTGCATGCATGGGTTCGAATCCCATCCTCATCAGCTACATTTACTGTTCTGTAAACAACTGTTCTTCATATTTGGTACAAAAACAGACCAAACCATGTTGTCTCCTGTAAACAGAAACCTTCTCCACTTCCTTTGCTTTAAATAAAATATGTCTGAAACCCTTCTGTCCAGCAGACTTGGCAGCAAGGAGGGTTGGGTTCAATATCTAGGTGTCTGTTCCAATAACACAATGCAAAACTGGCTCAAGCCCTCACCCAATGACCTGGGACAAATATATACCAACCCCCATGTACCTCTAAGAGGCAATACTTCCCCTCTTGCAAGCTCGGAGTCTGAGTGTAGGGAAAGCCTTTTAATAAGAGAAAAACAATGTGGCTTTATGTTGAGGAAACTCGACAAACAGGATTCATAACACAAACGATGAGGAAAAAACCCACCCCAAGTAAATTGGGCCATGTCTCTTCCTTTGGTTCACAAGTCCAGCAACCCAAAAGTCACGCAGAGTCCCAACAACCCCGAGGTCTCTGTCACTGGTCAGTGCAGCCCCCAGAGTTCAAATGTTCATCTGCAGAGTTTTATGCCCAACCCAGCCTGTGTGGAAATGGGGGAGGGTAAAGGATACCTTACTTACTGTGATGACCGACTGACCCCCTCTTCATGGGGTTCTGATGCAGCCTTCACCACCAGCTGCTGCTCTCCACCTGCTTCTCCTCTCCAGTAGCCATCCTGTGAGATGAGTCTCTCTGTTAACTGCTTATTAATATATCTCCAGGCCTCCCTCCTATTTAACACAGTACACAGTGATTTTAGCTTATAGTAGGGGAACAGTAACATCATTAACCACAAACACACTCTCCTCATGGTCCAGCCAGAAGGGAAATGAGCAGGAATTCTTGCTGTTCAGCCATGGACACACTTACACAATGGCACAGCAGTGAGTGTGTTGTGGAAGCTGGTCTGAGGAAACAATTGGAAGTGATCACTCAGTCGTTACAAATTACACAAGTAGAATGTAATGACAAAGGGCTCTAGAGCAAGTAGTTGTGGCCGAGTGGTTAAGGCGATGAACTCGAAATCCATTGGGGTTTCCCTGCACAGGTTCGAATCCTGTCAACTACGAAGGAGCTTGTGGTTCTTTAGTTTCAGTTCCTGAGTATCCTTTGCGTCAAAGGGAGCTAGGTCTTGTCTCACTCTCAAGCTATGTCTACACTGCAAAGTTATGCCACCTTAGTTGAAATGCTTTAATTCAACCCTGTGCTCCTTGTGTCACTAGAGCCCATCCACTCTAGCAGCTCTTGCATGGCCCCAGAGAGCAGTGCACTGTGGGTAGCTATCGCACTGTACAAATGGCTGTAGGGTACCTTGGGAAGGGTTTTCAATGGCTCATTGGCTGGTACAGCATCACATGATGCAGGTTTTTCTATCCCATTGTTCCAAGGGCATCCTACTAGATTGCCAGCTGATTTTCAACTGAAGTATGTGTTGGGGGGCAGAGAGTGTGTAACAGTGTGTCGGGGGGAGACAGTGTGTGCCTTGAAGAGAGAATGTGGTGACACAGAGTCTCTAAGTTCACACAGCTGCTGGAAACAACCAGTCCAGAGGCAGGGGGAGGGGGACAGCCCTGACATCAGCCCCCTGCTTCCCTCACTGGCTCAGCACAGCACATCAGTCTCTGAAACATACACACAAATGCTGCTGTCTTTCTGGCTGTGTTGGGGCACTGGAATGGGGGGCGGGGGGAGGGTTAGCAGGCCATGTCCCCAGCACTTTTTACTCCCCATAATGATGAAAGATGGAGGGGGGACAAGGTGGCATCTTTGGGGGAAGAGGTGTTCTGGGAGTGTGTTGTCTGGGGGTAGGACAGGGCCTCAGGCAGAAGGGGTGATGGGGTGTTGGGCCCTCGGGGGGGCACAAAGAGTGAGGGGACTTGCGGAAAGGGGTGTAATAGGGATTCCACAGTTCAAATGCTGGTGGCACAAATGGCTCATTGTGGCTGTCAGAAGCTGTGGGCGGCTCTTTCATAGACCCTGAGGTCTGAGTCCTGCTTTGTGCACTGGGTTTGAAAATAAAAATCCTAAACCACCCTTTGAAATAGCAAGTGCCCCAGGACGTGTTATTGTCCCTGCCCATAGCAGACAGACCCATGGAGAGATGCCAGTGAGGCCAGGGTAATACTCCACTGAACGTTCACCATTTCCACCTGCTAAACTCCCTCTCCACCTTGTGGACTCCTAGGGCAGGACATTGAGCCTGAGATGAGAGGCCTACACTGCAACTTTACAGCCCTCTGAGCCTGAGTTAGCTGACCTGGACCAGCCAGGGGTGTTTTATTGCAGTCTAGACATATGCCAATCTTATGTCCACACTGCCATGAACACACCAAAGGCTCTTGTCTCAAAGCCAGGATCAGCTGATGCAGGCTTGTGCTGCAGGGCTATACAATTCTAGCGTAGAAGCTTGAGCTTAAACCCAGCCTCTGAGAGCCTACAAGGGGTGAGGGTCTCTGAGCCCAGGCTACAGCCTGAGCATAAATGTCCACACTGCAATTTTTAGCCCCACAACCTGATCCAGGCCAGCCAGGCTACAGGCCTCTTATCCCAGTAGAGATGCACTCTAAGGGTCTGACTCCATTGCAATGTGAGCCCAGGGTTAGTAGAGTCACATCACCAGCCCCATGGTTTGTGAACTGAAGGGTTGAGTGTCTGCAATACCCAGTTCAGAAGTGTTTAAACCATAAGAGCAGCCATACTGGACTGGATCCAAAGGTCCATCTAGCTCTGTATCTTGTCCTCTGACAGGAGCCAATACCAGGTGCCCCAAAAGCCAAACAACAAAGGGAATTGAACCCAGGCGCTCCTGTTTACAGAACAAGTGTTTTAACCTACTAAGCCATGGTGCCTGTTACCCTGCTACATGCTTACTGCCTGCTGGATTCTGTAAAGCAGAGGAGCAGGGGAAGTTTCACTCCCAGGAATGTGTGTGATTCTTTGGTCAGGTCTACGCTACAAAATTAAGTCAATGTAACTGCCCTATGTATGGTACCTCACTGGAACATTGCTACTTGTACATGATCCACTCCATGGAGCAATATTTCAGTAAACAATTGGTAGTGGCATTCATGATAGGTCTCCTGTTTTAATTTGGGGTGACCTGACCAAACATCTACTCTTCTATCTCTAACATTGCGGGCTGAATTCAGAGCACTAGTGATTTACATACCATTTACATATCCTTCTAAGCAATCTTTAAAGTTAGGCCATCAGTCAGGTTAGTCCATAAGTTCATTAACTCTTTCTGGCCCTGTCACCTGTCAATGAGATTCTATATCACACTCAGAACTCACACCCTCCCCCTCTCTTTGAGGATTCCTCCCTTCACTGGTGTGTAGAGAAATTTGTTCATCCTTTCTGGGCACATGAAGTCTGATAGCGCAGAGCAGCATCCGCACCTGCAGCTAGGCAATAAGCATTTCCCACAGCCTGGAGCTGTTCCAGTTCCTTGGGGACAGGCCTATCGGCCCCCAGACAGTTCTTGCTGTTACTGCTAAGGTGTTGGGTTCCTTCGGGGTAGAGTGGAGCAGATGTTCATTTTCCTGTTCACCCTTCTCTCGGGTGTGAAAATCGGGGAGGCAGAATCCCCACTTCCCTCGCTAAATGGCATCTAGGGGGGAAGCCGGGACAACAGTGTGGGACAGCAAGTGGTAGCCAGACTCTCACCAGCAGGTCTAGTCTAGAGCAGGGACCAACTCAACTTCCTCCCCACACCACTAGCCCCCAGTCTGCTTCTACCACCAGGCCAACTGGGAACTAAGGCAGGAGTGGGGTGAGGAAGCAAGTCATGCTGAGCAAGGCAGGCAAGAGCAACTCTTGTTTTCATTAGCTGCGCACAGGGATGTTCTCTTGGTGGGCCATGGCTGACAAAACATCCCAGACAGAGAAACAGCAGCACAAACCCTATATTGCATCTGCCGAAGTAGCTCAGTTGGGAGAGCGTTAGACTGAAGATCTGAAGGTCCCTGGTTCAATCCCAGGCTTTGGCAGACCCTTTCATCTGTCAGTGTGTGTGAGTGGATTGTTCTCTGGAAGCTTTGTGGCACCTTTCCCTGAGGCCAAGTCCCTGGTTTTAAGCTCCCCAGCAGGAGCTCAGGCACCCACTTTCCCTGGTGCCAGTGGGTACTTGCATCCCCCCTTCCTCTCCACATTTACCATGCAAGGACCAAAAGTGGGTGGAGCTCTGACTAGGGAGGGCATTACTGCTGGACTTTGTGCTCTGTGGCACTGGTTACCCTGGTATTACTGTTTATGGTCCCCAGTTAAAGTATGAAAGGAAAGATCAGTGGAAGGAATTGGCTCCTTTCTTCTGGACATCACAGATTTGGTGTTGGGGGGATTTTAATTGTGCCAGCCGGCCTGTGGACCACTGGTCCCATTTTCTTGATCATCAGAGGAAAGGTTTTTACAATGAGCATCACCTGGATCAGGTCTGTCGACCTGTAGTGGTACCTTTGGAGGGTGGGTGGTAGCCTCCTATTACTCTCACCCAAGTTGACACCAGCCACAAATGGGGTACAACTACACCAGGAGTTGAATTAACTGGATTTATGTGAAGGAGAGCACGTTGACAGCCCAGTGCAGGGCAGTGCCAATGGACTGTTCGGATCACGCAGCTCTCACCATGCACCTCAATTCCCTGTCCAAGGCCAGAGGATACTGGAAGCTGAACATCCAGAGTCTGCAAGATAAAGGAGCGGAGCGGTGAGTCCTGATGGTGTTGGCAGAACAGGAAAGCATCAGAAGGTTCTACGGCAACCAGGGGGATTGGTGGGAGTCGGTGAGGGAGGAGTTGGTAGCTTTGTTCTGGGGGATCAAACAAACACCACAACCTTTAATAAACCAACAGTGCCAAGTACTGCAGTGTCCTGTGGGATTTCCACCAGACCATCCAGGCAGGGGAGTGTGTCAGTGGGTGACTGCATGACCAGAAGAGGTGACAGCTGGCTGAGCTCCAGGAGATGAGTCTACAGCTGGCTGAGATGAGTGGGGCACTGAGTGAAGGGAGGGGCAGCCTCCCCAGACTTTTCTGAGACATGCAGTGAACAGAGCCAAAGCAGAGGGATGGGGGGAGTGAGGGCAGGACCTCCAGATATGGTAGAGCAGGACTATAGTAGATGGAGGAGGAGAGAGAATTCTGTGAGAAGAAAACACTGGTGGGAAGCAATAAATGCTGAGTTGAAGGCAGCCAGCTGAGAGTCATGGGGGGTCAAGGGACACCTGCCTATAGTAGGTCTCATGGTGTAATGGTCAGCACTTAGAACTCTGAATCCTGTGATCTGAGTTCAAATCTCAGTGGCGCCTTCTAACAGTAAATTAATTTATTGAAAGCCCTTGGAGCTTGATGGCCTGACTTCCCTTTCTCTGGGTGAACCACAGTTACTTCTTTTCCTTCCCACAGGGCAAGTGATGCACACTGCAGGTTGCTTTTGATCCATCTGGTTCGACAGGATGACTGCTCTCTGTTGGGGTCCTAGAAGTTAACAGTCTGGGTAGAGATTCCTGGGGGTTGACCGGCTGGTTGTGTTTCTCATGCTTCACCTGATGGCCACAACTGTGGTCCCTGCAGCTGCCACACTCTTCCTCTTGCCCACATGGCACTTGCAGAAAGGAGGTCCAGGGCCAGGCTGAATACTCAGGGCTCGGCAGAAAGAGTCCAGCCTGGAGCCCAGCTCACCTTTCCTCCTCTGGGCACCTGGAGCAGAGGCAGCGGGTGCTACATCTCCAAGGGAAGGCTTCAAAGCCACGGAGCAATGGAGGGGAGGACAATGCCGATGTGTGGTGAGCAGACAGTCACAAGACACACAGCTGGCATGTTCCCTGCCCTGGCAAACAGCTACTGAAGACCACTCCCCGAGCAGCCTGCTTTGTTTCTTTGTTCTCACTAGCAGAGAGAAGTGATTTATTTGATACTGAGAAAGCTGCCAGGACAGGTCACTGGGCACCAGATCTCCCTGCTTCTTCCTGCACATCCCTTGCTCCATTGCTGCCCCAGTCACTGCTGTAGGAGGGTCTTATATGCATTAAGGATAAGTCCTCTTCAGGCCTTCTTAGCACAGTTGGCAGTGTGTCAGTCTCATAATCTGAAGGTCCTGAGTTCAAGGCTCAGAGAAGGCAACTGTTTTTGCTCCCTGATTCAGAGAAAAGAGACTAGAGCAGGGGGGTTTCCAGACACCCTCCCATCCAGCCAACACACACACACAGACTTTTCTGAGGCATTAACTTTTCCTTCTCCTTTAGGACTCTTTAATGCAGGTGGAAATACCCATCCCTAGAGGCCCCTTCCCACAGAGCACACAACCCTAGTGCAGAGAGAAAGCTGGGGACTGCTGGGTTGTTGTAGGCAAGGCGTGAAAGGGATGCCCAAAAAATCCACTGGGGCCATTGCCCCCCTTGCTCACCCCCAAGCACTTTTGACTCTTGCTGACTGTGATGCTGAGACTCCACTGCCTCAGGATCCTTGACCCCCCACTGGAGACCGGTTCCTTAGACCCCTGTTCATATTTCATCTCCCAGCCAGTGCATCCTGGCCCAGCCACTCACCTTCTACCCCAGGTCAACCAGCTGGTGGGCTGCACCCACAGACAGACACTTATACCGCTCCCCTCAGAGCAGCAGCCGCAGCTGTTGGCAGCTAATCCCCACCTAAGGCTGGGGGGAGGAGCTGGGATCACTTGTTATTTCTCCCCCACATCCAGTCTCACTGGGTTTGGACACATTTCTCTCTCCACCTGATTTCAATTCACAGCCCCTCCCCCATTTCTGCTTTATGCCTCATTCCTGGACAGATGTGAACACACAGAAACATTTGGTGACCACTCACAGCTACTTCCCTGAAGAGTTTTTAATGTAATAATTGCTGCCTCCGACCCCCATGAAGAACAGCTGATTTTATCCCCAGGCGCTTCATCCTCCTCCATAACCATGTCATCAAAATCACCTGGGTGACTGCGTGAAACTCCTGACACTCCCCACTCCTCCTCCTTCACAGGTGTGACCCGACGTGACTGGTGTGAGATCCATTTCCTCCCAAATCTCCTACCATGGGGATTTGCCTCCCCTAGCTGGGCTTCCCCAGGCCCTGTTGCCAGCAGAGCGTGCCCCTCCCCCAGCCCAGGGGTGTCCCTGTTTCAGGATTCACACAAAACTCTTCTCTGGCTCCGGGAGAGGCTCCAATGGCCCCACAGGAGTTACAGCATCCAAGGCTCATTTGCAGCCCAGCTCACCATCCCCCTGCTTAACGTCACTTCTGCTCCCTGGAGAGTCAGACACTACATCTCCCAGCATGCTCCTGGGGCACTTCCACCCTCTCCATCCCAGGTAAGGGATGTCTCCCAAGCCAGGCTGACTCTCCCCCCACCTCTCATCTTCTCCCAGCCAGTGTCTCTCAGGAACTAATCTCCCAGGCTGCCCCCCTGCATAACAAAGTTTCCCTAGGCTGGGGGTCAGGCAGGGTGTCTGTGACTGTCTGGATCTCACGGGATAAGCGGGGGCTGGGGCTGGGGCTGGTTTTAGTGACTCATTAGACTAAGGAGACCCTGGAGGTGAATGCAGCCACCACATTTCAGTTCAGCTTTGGAGATGTGACACATGGACAATCACCTGCTTAAAAAGCATCTAAATCCCATGGGCACAACTCTCTCATGCACAGCTTGTGAGCTCAACCAACTACGGACAGCAGCCCTGTGAATGAGTCATGGAGACTGTTATACAGATAAAACCACACAGGATGTTTTCAGGGGACAAGACAAGAATGTCACATTTATTATAACACAATTTGATTGATAAACAATAGCTAATATCTAATACCTTTGTATACACAACACATGCACACACACTAGATGTTCTGCAGCTGCTGTATAGTTACCCGTCCTGAACATAGCTTGAGTCCGTGTCTTGGGTTCACAGCTTGGGATCGTAGCTTGTGGTGGCTAACTTGCCAAGAGAGCTGGGCACAAGGAGGGGTTGGGTCTCTGTTGGGCGTGCACCAATACCCCTTGATGTTGGCAGCAGAACGTTACCCAAAGTTTTCTATCTCACCATCCTTTTTATTGGCTTTTAGTTTGAATCCAGCATCTTTAGGTCTTGGTGTGTCATGCTGCCTCTGGGATCTGTGTGATTGATTACCCGTCAATTGCAGACCTGACTTTCAGCCTTGGACCTGGCTTCAGTGTTCCTTCAATTGGACCTTTGTTCTTTTCTCTTTAGGCTGGACTCCTCTTACTTTGTTAAGGCTATTGGCTGCATCTTCAGCGTTGGTGTTCACACTTTTTCATCAGGAGGGGCTGGAGTTTGATTTCATCATCCATGCATACCTCATTCACACATTTAAATTAATTAGTTTACATCAGGGTTTTGCAGAAAGGTTTTACTTTCCTGACGTTTACAGCAAGGTTTACAAAATGGAGTGAGCATTTTAAAATGGAGTTTAAGATAAGTTAAATGGAGTTTGAGTTACAATACGGACAAGTGTAAGAAATGGCAGATGGTGAACAATAGTTACTATAGAATGGTAAATAGTGAGCAGACGTTACAATGAAACAGTGCAAGTTTAAATACTTTAAGTAGTAATTGGATTGAAAGTGAAATTTAAAAAGGCAGCCACCTGAACAGCTGTGAACATGAACAATTTACAAACAATTTCATTTATCAGTTCTACAAAAACACCCCATCAACAGCAGAGTGGCGCAGCAGAAGCGTGCTGGGCCCATAACCCAGAGGTCGATGGATCGAAACCATCCTCTGCTAGTTTGTGTTTTCTACGTATAGCCCTGGAAATAATTCCACCTGCCTTTATTTGCTCCACATAGAAAAGAGGAGCAAATTCTCTCTCTGTTTACACTTCAAGGGGGATGCAGAGCTGCATCTTGCGCACCTCCACCTAGGAGCCAGACCTCCACCCAGGAGTCACCTGAGGTAACCTCAAGTCTCTGCCCCCTCTCCCCAGGTGCTTTGGGGTTCCCCAGGGCCCAGCATGGAGCTGCTGTCCCTGCAGGGTCCCTGGGAGTCACAAAGGGGTGATGTGAGGTTACTGCCCCATCTGTCCTGGGGTGGGGGACTTGAGCCCCTGGAACAGCCCTGTGGGGACTCAGCCCTGTGGGGAATTCACTGTCTGTGGAAAAGCTCTTCTAGGCACTGGGATTCCCAGCTACATTCAAGTGGCATGAAGGAGAAGAAACAGTTAATGCTTTAGAACAGGTTGGGGGGAGCTGGATGAGATTAGAAGGTGACAGACAAGCACCTTTAAGAGGAGGCAGCCGTCCCTGTCAAAAAAATCATCTCCCGTCTCCACTTGCGTGACAGCCTAAATTGTTCCTTATCCAGGCAGAGCCCCAGGATCGGAATCAGCAGCAGCAGGAAATCCCAGGCTTTGGCAGGCTCCTGGTCCCTTTACGTGCCGGGTTCACTGTTTTGCTGAAAGGACAGTGGTACCTCTACCCACCACAAGTCCCTCATTTCAGGCTCCCCAGCAGGGGAAAGCAGCGTAGGCTTGTGTACCAAGTTGACCCACATGAGCTTTCTTTCTTCTCTTGCTCTATCACAGCAAGGAGAGGGAAAAGAAGCTCTCCGTCACACTGGAGTCACAAGGGTGACCTAGGTTTGATTTCCTGAGTGCCGGCTCCAGACCTTTGCTCTACCAGCTGACCTAGAGAAGGGCTGTCACCACTTTCTCCAGAATCCAAGTGAGTTTTTGTAGCGTAGTGGTTACCACATTTGCCTACCACGCCAAAGGACCCTCGTTCAAACCCAGGCAGAAACATTTACTTTTCTCAGCTCCCCTTTCTGTCCAGCAAGGAGCTCCTCTCTCTGCCACTGGCCTGTCCCTGGATAATCCCAACTCCTGCATGAGAGAGGGGGGTGACATCAGTGGAGAAAGCACCTTGGAATCAGCCCGGGGAAGCTGCAGGACTTAGGCCAATCGCCTTTTGGAGGCTTGTGGCCATAGTGGCCAAATTTACCCAGCACTGGTGGGTGCTCGCACCCCACCCCAACTCTGCCCCTTCTCTGCCCCCATTCCAACCCCTTCCCCAAATCCCCAGCCCTGCCTCCTCCCACAGCTGTCCCACATTTCCCCTCCTACTCCTCCCTCCCAGGCTTGCCATGGAAAACAACTGTTTCATGTGGGAAGCCTGAGAGAGAGGGGAGATCACTGGAGCTGTGGTGTGTTCAGGAAGCAGGTGGAGCTTAGCTAGGGCAGGGGGAGGGCTGCAGGATGTAACCCTGACAGGCGGCAGAGGAACCACTCCCCTCCCCAGCTCACCTCTGCTCCACCACCGCCTCCTCCCCTGAGTGCACCGCCATTCCACTTCTTCCTCCCCGCTCCCAGGTTTGCCACATGAAACAGGTGTTGCACAGCTAGCCCCAGCGGGGGGGAAGCACAGCAGTGACACACTTAGCGGAGGAGGTGGAGGTGGAGGTGAGCTGGAGTAGGAGAGTATGAGGAGCTGCTGGTGGGTGCTGAGCCCCAGAAGACCAATGGAGTCAATGTCTATGCTTGTGGTTTGTCCTCCTCTGCCCTTGGAGCTTGGCCTTCACAGGCTGGCTCTTCCTGCTGGCCTCCGTTACACGACTTGCCAAAGGAGGAAGTGAGGTGGGAATGGGACAAAAGAGGAAAGTCCTGCTGAGGAAGGCAGGGCAGAAGCTGTGGGGATAATAGGGCACCATTCATTCTGCCAAAGCCTGGGGAGCTGTGGGTGGCTGCTGGGGGGTAGAATCCTGTGCCTGCCTCTTGGCTCCCCAGGATGGCTACTTGCAGTCCAGGAGGAGAAGGGGTCCAGGATGGATGGAAGACTTGCAAAGCTGAGTACTGAGTGACCTGGGCTAGTGCTCTTTTGTGGCCAAGCTGGGTGTGGGCAGCGAGATTCACTTCTCCTTAGTGGCCTAACCGGGGGCTTATAATCGTTCCTTATCCAGGCAGAGCCCCAGGATTGGAATCAGCAGCAGAAACATCTGTACATAGCAGGAACCAACACTAAACATGCTTTCAAAGGAGCTGCCTCCTTCCTTCCGGGGTAGGATTTGTCATCATGGTAAATGATTTTCAGTTCCCTTCTCTGAGGGCAGGGATGGGGTTGGTGTCACCTCAAGCTGCGATGTGGAGCTCATGTCTTCCTGGGAACCAGCCTCTGCTCACAGCTGACAGGCTGCCTCCAGCCCGCTCCTTAGCTCTGTGGGAGTGAGTCATATGTCAAACATAAGTGGCACATAGGAGAAACACTTCCTTGCATGTATTGGTGGTATAGTGGTGAGCATAGCTCCTTTCCAAGCAGTTGATATGGGTTCAAATCCCAGCCAGTGCAGTGTGCAGTTTTCGGGAGCAGGGATTGGTGTAATTTTAGTCACATTGTATCAGTTTATCAATGACAAAAGAGAATGAATGTTCTGAATCCCAGCAGGTCGTTCAACACCCAGCAGAGGAAGAAAGTGGGGGACTGTAGAGTGAGCTCTTGGTTTTATCCTCTTGTTACAGTGTTCAGTTATTTTTTTTTAATTTTTCCTTTATTTCCCTCTCTCTTTTAGACTCAGAGCCTTTACGGTCAGAAGGGACCAGCGTGATCATCTAATCCGACCTCCTGCAGCTTACAGGCCAAAAGACCCCACCCATTCCTGGAATAGATCCCCTAATATCTGCTTGAGTTACTGGTGTCCTCAAATCATGGTTTAAAGATGTCAAGTTGCAGAGAATTCACCATTTACAGCAGAGGTCTGCAAACTTCCCCCCGCAGCCCCTTTCCACGGAGGGAAAAGTCTGGCAGGTGCCGGGGCGGGTATGTTTGCCAAAAAGCCGCTGAAAAAATCAGAAGCTGCTGGCGGTGGTGGCATTTTGGCAGAACCAAATAGCCCACCCAGAAGTTTGGCGGTCTCCCGGGCAGTCTCAATGGTGGTGCTGGGGTCTCATGCAGCCCCATGGGGTGGTCTCGCACACCTCCGGGGGTGTGCTCACCTGTTTGACGACCCACTGATTTACACTAATTTAAACCTTCAAGTGACACATGTGCCATGATGTAGAGCAGGGGTGGGGAACCTTTTTTCTGCGAAGGTCCATTTGGACCTTTATAATGTCATTCGTGGGCTGGTCCCCCCCCCCCCTGAGGAAGCCCAGGCTGGCAATGGGAGTTGAGACCCCAGCTGGCAAGGGGCCAGCGGGGGAAACCCCAAAGCAGTGGCAGGTGGAGTCCTTAGCCCTGCACTGCTCTGGGGTTTCCCCCGCTGGCCCCTTACCAGCCAGGGTCCTGCTGCCTGCCCCAGTCATCTCCCGCTATCAGCCTGGGTGTAGGGGGTGACCTTCCTTTACCCCCACCCAGCCTCCCCCCATCTAACCGCCTTTCCTCCCCCACCACTGCCTGGCCCGGCCCATCCCATGGAACCTAACCTCCTCCCCCCTCCCAACCCAGCTTCCTGCCCCCCATGCCTGACCCACCCAGCCCAGCCTCCCCCCCTCAAACCTCCTTCCCTCCTGCACCCACCCCATCCACCCTAGTCTCCTGGACCCCCTCCCCACCCACCCAGCCTGGCCTCCCCCCAACCCCTTGCCTGCCCCCCAGCCCAGCCTGCCCCCCATACCACAACCCATTGACCGTCAGCTCCCCATGGCTCCTCCTTAACCCGCCGGGCTAATGGTGGCCACGCTGCACTGGCTACTCCCCCAGGCACTTCCCGGCCCCTTTGCCGAGTGCGGAGCCACCCCTGCATGGCAGCCCGCATGCGTCCCTGGCTGGTGGCTCCCCCAGGTGCTTCTGGCCTCTTCGCCGAGTGCAGAGCCGCCCCCGCCTGCCGGCCCGTTTGAGTCCCTGGCCGGCGGCTCCCCCAGGCGCTTCCGGCCTCTTTGCCGAGCGCAGAGCTGCCCTGGTCCGCCAGGCGGGGGCGGCTCCACGTTCGGCAAAGAGGCCGGGGAGAGCCTGGGGGAGCCGCCAGCCAGGGACATGCGCGGGCCGGATGGAAGGCTTTGGCAGGCTGTATAAGGCCCGCAGGCTGGAGGTTCACCACCCCTGATGAAGAGGAAGGTGAAAAAATCCCCAGGGTCTCTGCCAATCTAATCCTGCGGAAAACTCCTTCCCAGCCCTAAGTATGGTGATCATTCAGTGGAACAGATGAACATAGTAGGGATTGATCTGAAAATATATTTCCATGAAGAAATATAAATCAACTCCTAAGGGAGCACCTGGATTTGAACCAAGGACCTCTTGATCTGCAGTCAAATGCTCTACCACTGAGCTATACTCCCTGGGGCATTGAAGCCATTGATCTTAAGGATTATGAAGGACACGCCTTACTTCACAAAGCTCCTGTTACCCTCCCAGGCAGGGGTGGTTTAAAAATAGGGTTTTATTAAACATGATCTGCGCACGTAAGCACCACAAAAAAAACCAAACAAAAAAACACCTTACACAATCCCAACACCAGCTCAGTCTCACCACAGCACAACTACTACTTACCTGGGACCACATGCAGCTCCCCCACCCTGTGCAATTTAAACTCGCCAGCATTTCTCCAAACCCTCAAAGGCCCAGGGCACACGGAAACAGATCCCATTACTCCCCAGCACCTTCATTGAGGAACTCCCAAATAATGGCATCCTGACCAGAAACACAGAGCCACCCGACTCTGATTTAGAAACACCGAGCTCCAGGGAGTGTAACTGAACTGGGGAAACTGGCATTTTGTAAGAGGGAGCTCATGTTTAGATGAACTGGGTTTTTGTTTTGTTTTTTACAATTTCTTATAACACTAAATAATCCTTCATCATGATGCCAGGTTATTAAAGGGCTCCAGAGGTGATCCCGGCAATGACAGACCTGGAAGCCTGACTTCAGGGCCAGGCAAACTGGTTGAACCTACAATAAAGAACAATCTTGTCAGACCCAGAGACGGCCGTAATTGTTGGGGAAGAGTCCCCCTGGTTTCAGTGACAGGAAATCAGGCCTCACCAATCTACTCGAGGTCATGGGGCAGGGGGAGGGGGTGACCAGCCTGTGGACAAGGGGGGTCCAGGGGATTTAGATTTTTCAGAAACCCTTGGACAAGGCCCTGGCCAAAAACTCTCAAGTAAAGTCAGCTGCCATGGGGGATGCACCCTGAGCACAGTGGGTCAGAGCAGCCCCCGGTCCATGTCCTGAGTTGCAGGGCCCAGGGCAGGGGCAGGGTCCGGGGCTCCCCAGAGTGGCCCAGGATACCCCTGGACAGCTCTTCCCAGAACCCAGCTCCAGCTAAAGGCCAGGGGGCAGGGTCTTGGGGGAGGGGAGGAGAAAGAGATGGGGTCTTGGGAGAAGGGGAGCAGGAGGGCAGGACCACAAAGGGAAGGGGATGAGCAGAGAGGAACAGCGTTTGATCAGCCTTCCCTCCTTTAGCTCTCTGGGAAAAGCAGCTAACGAGACCCCTCCTCACTCCCCTGAAACTCTATCGTCTCCATTCCCTGACACCTCTCTCCCCCCACACCACAGGGGACCTCTGCCCCAGCCCCTGTCTTTGTCCCCCCCTGTCCTTGCATGTGTTTCTGGATGGGGCACAGCTGTGGCCAGTCCAATTAGGGCCCAGGTGGGTCTCATAAGAAGGCAGAAGCTGGAGGAGTCTCCCTCTAGCCCTGGAGTGAGTGGGAAGGGGAGCCAGGTCCCTGAAGTGGAGCAGCCTGGGGCAGGGCAAGGGGAGCGGGGCAGCTCCATCCTGTTACCCCCCAGGCTGCAGGCCTTGGGAAGGCCGATGAAATGTTACTGGGGCTGCAGAGGGGCCACCCAGGGACAGGCAAAGGCAGCAGGTCCTGACCACTTGTCAATGAGGAGAGGCCATGACAGATGCAGCCTGCCCCAGTGAGCGGGGGCTGGAGGACGACTGGCCGTAGCCACTGAGGCGGGGGGCGGGGGGGTTGGAGGGCTGGGGGGAGAACAGAGAATAAGGGGTTAATTCAGGGGCAGCACCCCAAGGTAAAGGGCTCTGGGGTCCACTAGGTCCCCTCCCCCCACCCGGTCTCACTCCCCCCCCCGCCCCGCGCAGGGACCCCCGGGGTCTGGTCCCCCCCCCAGGGCCGGGCGGGGGGGTCGTTGGTCTCCCGCGGGGGCAGCAGCTCCGACCCCCCCGCGGGCGGGGCCCCCCCGGGAGCAGATCCCGGCGCTGCGAGATGCCGGGTCCCGGACACTGGGAGTCACCGCCCCGCCCCCAGCCCCGCCCCCGGGCTCGCGCCGCTACCTGGAGGCGGCAGCTCCGCAGCGGGGGGGGGGCGCGGGGGGGTCATGAAGGTCTCCCCGGCACAGACCCTCCTGCCCCCCCCCCCCAGCACTAGGGAGCAGCAGCGGGGACGCCCGGCTCATCGTCCCGCTGTCCAACGTCACTTCCGGTCCCGGGAGAGTCACGGACTACATCTCCCAGCCTGCACCGGGGGCGCTTCCGCCTTCCCCAGCCCCGGTCAGGGTGAAGTTGCTCAGTGCGAGCTCCGGGGCGGGGGGAGAACAAAGCGCAGAGGCGGGTGAGTGAGAGACCCGGGGGGGGGGCGGGAAAGTGACTCTTGGCCCCGCGAACCGGGGAGAAGCCTCGGAGCTGCCCCAGCCCCAGTGGATCCGGCCCCGCGGGGATGGGGGGGCAGAGACTGGGGGGGGGGGGTCCCCTGTGGGGCGGGGGGAGAAGCCGGAGTTGCGGGGGGGGAAGGTCCGTGGGACGCGGGGGGTTGAACGGTCTCTGCGCAGCCAGGAAATCCCCGGGGGGGGGGTGGCGGGCGGGGGGGGAGTGGCCCCCAGACCGCAGTTCCCAGCCCCCTTCCCCTCCCCGCACTGCTGCCCCCTCCCCTCCCCCAGGGAACCTGCCAGCTCCCCCTCCCCCACCCTCCTAATGCAGCTCCTCAAAGGGCTCCCTGACCCCCATGTGAACGGTGGCACTGGGGGGAACTGTGGATGAGTTGCCAGCAGGTCTCAAACTCTTTCTATTGGTGACCCCTTTCGGACACCCGGCCTCGAAGTGTGAGCCCCCTTAGGGGTCAGGCCTGGGGGTGGGGCAGGGGCTGGGCTGGGGGGGTTCCATCAGCCCCCCCAGGGCAGAGGCTGGGCTCGAGCGGAGGGGGTGCCAGCAGCCCCGCAGGGCAGGGTCTGTTTTGGGGTGTGTGGGTATAGGGTGCCAGCCCCCCAGGGCAGGGGCTGTGTTGGGGGTGTGGGTATAGGGTGCCAGCAGCCCCCCAGGGCAGGGGCTGTGTTGGGGGTGTGGGTATAGGGTGCCAGCAGCCCCCCAGGGCAGGGGCTGTGTTGGGGGTGTGGGTATAGGGTGCCAGCCCCCCAGGGCAGGGGCTGTGTTGGGGGTGTGGGTATAGGGTGCCAGCCCCCCAGGGCAGGGGCTGTGTTGGGGGTGTGGGTATAGGGTGCCAGCAGCCCCCAGGGCAGGGGCTGTGTTGGGGGGAGGGGGGGGTATAGGGTGCAGCCCGCCAGAGAAGTGCCAGGACTCAGGGGGAGCGTCCCAGCAACCCCCGGGGACAGGGCCCGGGGTTCTGCCGGCACCCGCTGCACCATGGGCCGGGTTTGGAGTTCAGGGTGCCGCCAGCAGCCCACCGCCAGCCTGCTGCAGCAGGGGCCAAGGCCCAGAGCGCCGCCAGCAGCCCGCCCCGGCAGGGTCAGGGTCTGGGGATTGGGGTGCCGCCAGCAGGGGTTGGGACTGGCTGCCAGCAGCAGGGGCTCGTGACCCCCACATAATCAGGTCGCGACCCCTCGAGGGGTTCCAACCCCCATTTTGATAACCAATCTGTTGGACAGTCCTATAAAATCCAGTCAAATAGTCTCTGTTTTCTTCCAGTGAGTGAATAGCAATAGATAATCCCCTCCGATCTCGGTGTGTTTCTCTCATGTTATCAGTGCCGTAGTGATGCATATTCTCTGCAGATCTCCAAGGTTGATCTAGAAACCCTAAACATTTTCCCCACTTTTTCTCTAGTCCATTTCTAACTGAATATGCCCTGAGATTTCCCATCTCTCTAAATATAAAATAGAAAGAAAATCTCAGATTTACACCCTTCCTCGGATTCTTGAATATGGATATAAAATATTTGCAAATGTTGCCCATTTCCTCTTTATTCATTTATCAAATATTCATCTGAAACACTCAGATTTTACCTCATATCAACAACTGATACAAAATCCCTCAGTTTTCCACCCTTTCCTTTTCATTTCTGAACATTGATCTCAAAGGTCAGGTTTTGCCTCATTCTATGTCATTATCAAATATCAGTTAAGAATCCTGTTGGGTTTGGGGCTGTTCCCAATGTTTCTAAATCTCAGCAACTTCTCCATCCTTGGAGGGAACCTGTTGCCCGGAGTCCTCCTCCATCCTGGAGGTTGCAGGTGGTTAAATTTCCCAGTGATCATCTTTGCCGTTTCCTATGAGAATCATTTGTTCCCAACTTTATCTCTGCTAAAATGTTTGCTGATGAAAGAGGCCAGCCACATATTTAATGCACATCAAAGCCAGAGGCCTTTTGTTTGGGGGATCAGTGGTTCCCAACTGGTAATGGGAGAGTTGGTTTTCTCCAGCTGGCACCGGATCAGGAGGTCACTCAGTGCAGCGTGGGTCCAGAAGTATCCTAACCCCCATGACAAATGATCTCCATGGGGGGTTGCTTCCCATGGTGCTAAGTTGTAGCCACCTCTGGGGTGGACCGTGGTGGCCATTCTTTGCTAGTGACAGGGCATGGAAATGTCTTAGCTACTTTGCCCCTCCAGCCCTTCCATTCTCCTGTTCAAGAGGCATCCCCCAGGGCTCCCTCTGCCTGTGTGAGTGGCCAGTAGGGGGCAGTGAGAACTTTCTATCCCCTTACTGGACACTGTGAATTAACACTGTTGCTGGGGTGTGTGTCTATGTTGGGCAATAGCAGCTGGAGCTGAAGGGACATCGTGGTAGGGGGAGGGTTCCATCAGGAAAATTTGTGCCCCGAGTCCCTGTCCTAGATCTGGTGGGTGAGAGAGGTGGGAAGGGGATTAGCACTGCCTCACAATGGTCTCTTCTACAGCACTCTGTACTCATTTTTTCTGACATCTGGTTTCATTAAGAGATCATTGTTAATCCAGAGTCATTGCATGGAAAGACAAGGAGTGACTCCAGAAGGACAGTGGGGCCAATGAGATTAACAATTCTCCCTGTAAGGAGGGGCTCTCAGTAGCTGCTCTCCCCAGAGAGCTAAAGGAGAGAAGGCTGCTCAAATGCTCTGTCCCCCTCTGCTCAGGATACTGGGGTTCAGCTTCCTGGCTCTGATGACGCAGCCTCCATTGTGATGTGGGAGATCAGGCTTAGCAGCTGCTGCTTCCCAGCAGGGTTCTGTGGTGGGAAGTGACCTTAATGAAAGCTTCTTCTCTGCCTGGCCCATGTGAACAAGAAAAGCCAGCTCCTGACTCCATATCTCTCCTGCTGGGGTGTGGCTTCTGTGGGGTCAGTGTCCAAGGAAATCCCCTAAGAAGGCTCCTTTGGCTCTGATTTTTTCTAGCCTTGTGTTCAGAGCCTTTGTCACAGGATGAGGGGATGGAGAAGGAGAAGGGAGGTTAAAAATGTGTCTGTGGGCTTAGCCTGGTAGAAGGAGCCAGGTGTAAACTGTAATAAAGATACTGAGCATTTTCCCAACATGGCAGAATCTGATGTCTGTCTGCAGGGAAAGAGCCTGGGGAATCGTGATGTGAAATTAACTAAAGCCTGTTCTGAAACCTCCACAGTTGCCATCTAACCCTCCCAGGCTGCAGAATGGCATCCATGTTTCCCTCCAGTTCATCCCATCCTCCCATGGGACAGGGGAGAGAAATGGCTGCAGAGGAGCCAGTTCAGGTAGGGATTATCAGGGGGTTGCTGGTGAGTTCTTGCAGGAGGGAGAGGGACAGAAAATACACCGGGGATGGGAAGGTTTTGCACAGTCTGGCTTGGAAGTTGGAGTGGGGCAGGAAATGCACAGGGTGGAGAAAGGGAGGAGGACAGGGTGTGACAAACCTGCTGGCAGTTGTTTAATAAGTGGCTTAGATTCTAGGAAGAGACCAATGAGGGTCGGAGGAGGAAATACCCTAATTTGTGAATCAGAAAACAACCCAGCTACATAGGGCTAGAAAAACTGATCAGAGTTCCAGTACTGGAGCCTGATCTGACTAATCAGTTCTGCTGAGAGATCTGAAGGGGTCACCCACCAGTGAGGTTTAGGGGACATTCCCATCCCTTCATATCCAGCTCCTCTGAATGAGGAGGATGTTGGGATTCCTACCAGGGAGTTCTCCCTCGATCCTGATGTGGGCTCCATCTCCTGTATCAGTCTGTGGCTAGTAGGTGTGTGATGAGTCTGCTGGGATAGAGGGACTCTCTCTTCATTCCCTCCCCCTGGTGTTTCCTGGATTATCTGAGTAAGGTGGGGGTGGGATTCTGTTTACTGCAATCCACCCAGAGCTTCCATTTGATTGGCTCTTTTCCCCCACAAATAGAGGGGCTGTGAGTGGGGCAGCAGGTACCGAGTGTTGAACTCTTGTTCTCTCAGGTGCCAGTGACTTTCGAGGAGGTAGCTGTGTATTTCACCAGAGCAGAGTGGGCTCTGCTGGACCCCACTCAGAGAGCCCTCTACAGAGAAGTGATGCTGGAGAACTATGAGAATGTGACCTCGCTGGGTAAGGATTCCCATACCTTCAGTTCTTGGAAGGGGAAATAAAGATGTACGGTTCACACCAACCCCACAGTGCAACCTCTCCTCTGTCCTGTTTTGGCATCACCCCAATATGCCAGTGACACACACACTGCCAGAGACCCTCCCCTGCTGCAGACCACTTTGGAAACAGAGCACGGGAGCAGTATCACACAGTGTCAAATATCTCCAGTTTGTACAATTAAAACTGAGGATTAGGTGCAGCATAAGTAAGAGAAGTTTCCTACCCCTGGCCTTCTCTCAAACCCTGAACCTGCTCCACCCAGACCAGACCATGCAGGCACCTGAAGTCCGTGCTGCTGGTTTAGGGTTACTAAACACACAGACACTCAGTGCCTTCTTGAATGCTGGACAAGGGAGAGCCAACAGCAGAACATCGAATCTCACCCAGGATTACAGATGACACAACTCCTCACTGATTTGGATTGCCCCCAGCATGTGAAAATGACCTAGGTTGGTTGAGACATGGAAAGTCTTGCTCCCCCATCACCATGTATAACAGCCACAATCTCTCTTCTCGGCAGGCTCCTTGGATCTTGGAGTCCCTCAGTGCCAAGGTCACATGACCCTGATTCTTATTTTTCACATTATACTTTTCCAGACTAATTAGAGTCTGTTGCCCCTGAATTGTAGCTTCTAATTTCCCCGTTGTCTCCATAGCCAGGTTCTGGCTGTTAGTGGTAGGGACATGATCCCTGCCCATCCTGGCTAATGGCCATTCATGGACCTATCTTCCATTAATTTATCTTGTTCTTTTTTTGAACCCTCTTCAGTCTTGGCCTTCCACTATCCTATGGCAAAGAGTTCCAGAGGTTGACTGTGTATTGTGTGAAGAAACAATTCTGGGTGTTTTTAAAAAACCTGCTGCCTATTTCTTTCAATGGGTGACTCCTAGTTCCTGTGTTAGGTGGAAGAGTAAATAACACTTCCTTATTTACTTTCTCCACAGCAGTCTTGATTTTATAGAGCTCTTTTATATCTCCCCTTTGTCATCTGTTTTTCCAAGCTGAAAAATCCAGTGTTTTTAATCTCTCCTCTGTCATGGAACCGCACATCTGCGTTTGGATCAGAATCAGCCTGAGGCACTTTATTTCAGATCTGTCAATACAAGCATAATGCAGAGGAGAAGCAACAGTCCGAACATGCAAGTTCAGAGCTGGCCCCCCCTCTTTTACAATTACCTACGGGATTATATAGGTTTTTCCCAGCATGCAAACAATAGACTTCCGAACCGTACTTTCCAGTGCACCCAACATTTTAATAATACTGTATAAGGAATAGGTGCAGACAGAATCTAATAAAAACATTATACTAAAACAAGTTTCTATAAAAACAATTTTTGCAGTTACAGCCAGTTCTGCGGTCAACTGCCATCCTAAAGTTAAGGTTATTTGTAGCCATTTCTGTGGTTAGTAGGAGCTGTGTTAGCATCTGTGTTAGCATTACAGGTCTTGGTTGTTTGCACTTATCATTATTTGGATCTAGTCCATCACCCCCTTACCCTTCCCTTGAAAGACCTCAAACAGTTTACACATGCATTCAGGCCAGAGGCCTGATTGAGGCCTTGTGACCTACAGACTAGGTATAAGTACTTAATTTTTCTTCCACACCTCATGAAGAAGCTGTTCCATACCCCTAATCATTTTTGTTGCCCTTTTCTGAACCTTTTCAAATTCAAATATATCTTTTTTGAGATGGGGTGATGACATTTGTGCGTAGTATTCAAGATATGGGAGTACCATGGATTTATGTGGCAGCAATAGGATATTTTCTATCTTACTATCTATCCCTTTCTTAATGATTCCCAACATTATGTTCACTCTTTTGACTGCCTCTGCACATTGAGTGGATATTTTCACAGAACTATCCACAATAACACAAAGATCCCTTTCTTCAGTGGAAACAACTAATTTAGACCCCCTCATTTTGTGTGTAGAGTTGGGATTGTTTTCCAAGGTGCTCCAGTATGGGCTATGCTGAAATCTAGTACTGCTGAGATCCTGCTGTAACAGGTTTTGTCACAGAGACCCCTCTGGGACTGTCACCTGGTGTGCTGAGACTTCCTCTGAGCCCGTTTTTTCTGCCAGTAGGTCTAACCCTAATACATTTAAGAAACTGATTACAGTTGAAGTCTCGACTCCAGAGATGTTCCAATAAGCTTCTTTCACGGAGTGGACTCCTTCCTAGAGCAATCACTCACAACCCCATCGTAACTGTCCTTTGTTTCTTTCAGGCATTTCTTGCGGGTGGAGAGGCCATCTCTTGAACCAGCGGAAGACAGTATAGAGCAGTTTCCAGGGCCTTTTATATTCTTTCTCTTGTTAGCAGAAACCCCTTTGTTCTCCTGTGCAAAATCTCAGCGACAAGATGGTGTTTGTAGCAACCTGAGCAAGTCACATGTCTGTGACTGATTTAGCTTTTTGCAGGCCAATGCAGTTGTTTACATGCTAGTTTGAACATTCCCAGGAAAACTCAGATGTGGATTGGCATCTCCCAAAGTCCAGTCTCAGTTAAATGTTTTATGACTGGGCACTTACTGAGAATAGTCCTTTCTCAAGAAGCTAACCAAATGCTTCACTGAGGCTATTTATAATCAAGCACATTGAGATACAAGTACATAGCTAATATTCATAACTTCAGATACAAAAATGATCCATACGGACAGCATAATCCTAACCAGCAAACTACAACCTTTCCATAGTCACCCCACTTGACCTCCCCTGTACAAGACTTGGGGCTACTATAAGACCTGGCGTGCAACAGTGATCTATACGGTCACAGTTCATGTTAATAACATCACACCTGCATTCAGTGATATCCCTGCCCTTCCTGTTCTCTTTCTCCACTGAATCCCACCAGCCCATGCTTCCTGTACCTAGCTTCCCCAGGACTCTCTCATTGTCTCTGGACCTCTCTGTCAGTAAGAAGCAGTGTCAGGGAGACTAGCCCTCTCTTCGCAGTGATCAATTTCTGGGACATGGATCTACCTTCTCTGTGTTGTAAGAGGCTCTGTCATAATGAGTGTCTGTGATGTTACCCACAGTACAATCTGGACTGTTGAACAGCTGTGTCCCCATAGTTCTCCAACATATGGTGAATTGGCAATGAGAACCTGTAAAGACAAGTGACTTTTTCAACTACCAACATCAACACCTCCTTTAGATCTCGTCCACGAGTTCTGTTCTTTAGTGACATGATATTGAGGAGTTCTTCCCTTACAACACAGTCCTCAGACACAGTGCAAATACCGATAATAAGGTTTATCCTGTGTATGGCATGACTCATCTAAAGCCATACCTCAAATACTCACACTGCTGGTGTTGCGAGCACAGTTGCGATTTGATGTCACTGTTCAGGTTGGAGATTCTGCGCTCTGTTGTGGGGTGTGAAAGCTGCAGGCCAGAAATTTTCTTCTGTAGATTCTCATTCTCTGATGAAAAGATTGAAATCAGTGAGGCAGGTTTTTATAAGCTCTCCTTCAGAGTACGGCTTTTCACATGGGCTATGTGCCAGGCCACATAATAAGAGGCTAACGTTCCAGTCCATGATCAGTTGGCACATCTGGTCAAGAACTGGGTTCTACATCTGTTTGTTTTTTCAAAGTTTTCATTTTTAAAGAGCAGAGATCAGAATCTTGTGGTTATTCTTGACCCATAAGTGCATGGCTAGAAGTGAAATGATTCTGCAACTTTGAAGATTTGAACTGAGCCACACACATCTGGCAAGGACTACACATGGCCTTACCATTCTGTTCAACGAATAAGTACTTATTCTCCCACTCCTGTTGGAAGCCTTGATTTTCATCTGTGTATTTTCTTTTCTCTTTGCACTTGTCTTCCATTGTTAGATGGTGTAAAAAATGTAGATAAAAAATTTCCACACCAGCTAGTCACCATGTCCTTTATTAAAGAAGACACTGGTAGCAGCTAGGGAGTGCTAGACCTCTGTCTCTTTCCCAGGCCACATACCCCACTCCATCCCTTTCCCCAAGTCACCACTGCCTTTTCCTGCCCTCTCCCCTAATTGAGCCATGTCCTCACTTCCCCGCTTGAGCCTCCTGCATGTCGCAAAACAGCTGATCATGGTGCATGGCAGGCACAGGGAGGTGGAAAGGGTGAGGCTGCACACCACGTCCTTACTCCTCCCAGTGCCTCCTCAATGCCATGAAACAGCTGATTGCGGCAGGCTGGAGGTGCTATGGCAGCGGTTCTCAAACTATTGAGAACCACGACCCCTTTTTGCTCTCTCCCTCGGCGCGGCGGACCCTTGTATGTCTGCCGAAAAGCAGCCAAATAAATTAGTGTCGCATTCCACTGCTATTTTCAGCAGACATGCCGAACGCTCCCAAAAGCGCTCGGTGTGTCTGCCGAAAAGCCGCTGAATACCGAAGTGATTGCGGTGGCGGCACAAGCAGTTCACAACCCCACAGTTTGAGAAACGCTGTGCTAGGGAAAGGAGGGCCACATGAGACATCCTCACTCCTCCCCCCCCTGCAGAGTCTCCAAAAAACTGAACTCTGTGAGCAAGAGCACCGATGAGGGAGCAGGAGTTTCTAATTGAGGGAGACTGTGACTGGGTGGGAGGTACTGGGGGAAGAAAGGGAGGCTGATAGGGGTGGTAGTGGGTGCTGAGTACTCCACCCCCTGAGTCTGCTGTTAGCAGGAGGCCCATATTATCTTCTGCAGAGCCACATGCAGCTCCTGAGCCACAGCTTGGCCATCCCCAAGCTATACAATGAACTCCTGGAAAAGACCAAAGGAAAACACGTATTGATTCAGCCTGCCCTTAGCATTTTCAGTGAGAACTGCCCCAGGCAGCCCAGGTCCAACTAAGCACTGAAGTTAAATTACTAGTTTGCTGTTTATGACCAAGTCTTGTGAAACCAACTGAACTCCTTTGTTTTCTTTCATCTGAGCAGGGTTTCCAGTTTCCAAACCTGATGTGATCTCCCAGCTGGAGCAAGGGGAAGAGTCATGGGTCTCAGACCTCCAGGGTTCAGAGGAAAGAGAGATCCTAAGAGATCTTTGCACAGGTGAGGAAACATTAAACCAACTCAGAATCTGTAAGTGCCTGAAGGAAACCTTGGGGATGCCCTACAAAGCCCTTGGGAGCTCTCTTGATTCATTATTGTCCCTCATAGGCATTAAAAAAAACCCATTGTATTCTCAGGGTAAATATAGCTTATGGCTTCCTGTATTGCAGATCCTAGCAGACACCATGCAGTAGCTTCATCCCTTCCCTCTGTAAATTTGGAGGCATTTGTAGGCTGAATTGATCCCTTCCTGTCTCCTATTTGCAGGAGGAGTTTGGGGGAGTTAATTTCCTGAATTTTATTTGACATCTCTGCAGCACCTTTTTTGGTTTGGTCTTCCTCTTTCCATCCATGTTTAAGGTTTCTGTTTCTATCACTGCAGGTAATACAGTGGTATGTGAGAATGAGCAGAATTCTCAGCAGGAAGATCCTGAGCAAGTGGATAAATATGGAGCATTATTGCAAAGGTCGAAAAGGAATGGGTCCAGGAGTCATGAGCTGGAAAAATCCTGTGAGATTCCGCATAGAACAGAGGGAGAGCAGGGAAACCAGCTAGGGGACAAAGAGGGTAAATATATTTACTCTCAGGGAACTCAGAAGAACCTCAAGAAAACCACAACCCAGCAAGAAATCCTCATGAGAAAGAGAAAAAATACATGCACCGAGGGCAGGAAAGACATAAGTGACTACTCAGGCCTTATTAAACAGCAGACAATCAACACAGGAGAGAGGCCCTATGCATGCAGTGAGTGTGGGAAAACCTTCAGTCAAAGATCAAACCTTATTACCCATCATCAGAGACTCCACACAGGAGAGAGACCCTATGCATGCAGTGAGTGTGGAAAATGCTTCACTAGCAGCTCAGCCTTTTGTACCCATCAGAGACTCCACACAGGAGAGAGGCCCTATGCATGCAGTGAGTGTGGAAAAACCTTCAATCGCAGCTCAACCCTTATTACCCATCAGAGACTCCACACAGGAGAGAGGCCCTATGCATGCAGTGAGTGTGGAAAATGCTTCACTAGCAGCTCAGACCTTTGTACACATCAGAGACTCCACACAGGAGAGAGGCCTTATGCATGCAATGAGTGTGGGAAAAGCTTCACTACCAGCTCAGCCCTTTGTACACATCAGAGAATCCACACAGGAGAGAGGCCCTATGACTGTAGTGAGTGTGGAAAATGCTTCACTACCAGCTCAGGCCTTTGTAAACATCAGAGAATCCACACAGGAGAGAGGCCCTATGAATGCAGTGTGTGTGGGAAAACCTTCAATCACAGATCAACCCTTATTACCCATCAGAGACTCCACACAGGAGAGAGGCCCTATGCATGCAGTGAGTGTGGAAAAACCTTCAATCGTAGCTCAAATCTTATTACCCATCAGAGAATCCACACAGGAGAGAGGCCCTATGCATGCAGTGAGTGTGGAAAGTGCTTCACTAGCAGCTCAGACCTTTGTACACATCAGAGAATCCACACAGGAGAGAGGCCCTATGCATGCAGTGAGTGTGGGAAAACCTTCAATCGCAGCTCACACCTTCTTACCCATCAGAGAATCCACACAAGAGAGAGAACCTATGCATGCAGTGAGTGTGGAAAATGCTTCACTAGCTGCTCAGACCTTTGTACACATCAGAGAATCCACACAGAAGAGAGGCCCTATGAATGCAGTGAGTGTGGGAAAACCTTCAATCACAGCTCACACCTTATTACCCATCAGAGAATCCACACAGGAGAGAGGCCTTATGCATGCAGTGAGTGTGGGAAAAGCTTCACTACCAGCTCACACCTTTTTACCCATCAGAGATTCCACACAGGAGAGAGACCCTATGAATGCAGTGAGTGTAGAAAATGCTTCACTACCAGCTCAGACCTTTGTAAACATCAGAGAATCCACACAGGAGAGAGGCCCTTTGAATGCAGTGTGTGTGGGAAAACCTTCAGTCGCAGCTCACACCTTATTATCCATCAGAGAATCCACACAGGAGAGAGGCCCTACGCATGCAATGAGTGTGGGAAAAGCTTCACTACCAGCTCAGCCCTTTGTACACATCAGAGACTCCACACAGGAGAGAGGCCCTATGCATGCAGTGAGTGTGGAAAATGCTTCACTACCAGCTCAGACCTTTGTACACATCAGAGAATCCACACAGGAGAGAGGCCCTATGCATGCAGTGAGTGTGGAAAAACCTTCTGTCAGAGCGCAAATCTTATTAGCCATCAGAGACGCCACACAGGAGAGCGGCCCTATGCATGCAGTGAGTGTGGAAAAACCTTCCCTCAGAGATCAAACCTTATTACCCATCAGAGATTCCACACAGGAGAGAAACCCTATGCATGCAGTGAGTGTGGAAAATGCTTCACTACCAGCTCAGCCCTTTGTAAACATCAGAAATTCCACACAAGATAGAGGCTTTATGAATGCAGTGAGTGTGGGAAAAGCTTCAGTTAACACTCAATCCTTATTAGTCATCAGAGCATTTGCAAGGGAAATCAACACCATGAAAGTCTCTATGACAGAGGTCTCAAACCAAAATGCTCATGATGGCCACATACGGACTAGTACAGCAATTCTCAAGGTGGGGGTTGCGACCCCTTGGGAGTTGCTGAGTGGCTCCTGTGGGGTCGGGAGCCCCTGTGGCTGCTGTGAAGGTGCCAAATTGATTATTTCTGATTTCGGCGGCTTTTCAGCCGACATCCCCACTCTCCCAATTTTCTGCCCAAGTGCTTCCAAAAGCAGAAGCAAATACTTCAGCAGAGAGTCCGGAGCTCTCGGAATGTATGTCGAAACATCATGGAATGTGGAATTAATCAATTTGGTGGCCTTTTGGCAGATACACAAGGGTCACGCTGAGAAGCCGCTTGTGAAAAAAGGGTTGTGGTTCTAACAAGTTTTGAGAACTGCTGGACTAGTACATTGGCCCAAGGACCACATCACTAACACAATCCCTTGCTGCCCTGGTCCTCCCCGCACTCCACCCCTTCCATAAGGCCTCTGCCATGCCTCTCCCCACCCTTTTTCTGCCCCCATTCCAACCCCTTCCATGCTGAATATTTGAGACCCCTGGTCTAGGGCTATCAAGATATCTTTTTTCTTTAATAATTTGGCTGATTCCCACATAGTAACTTTTAAAGGTGTTTGAACTGTTTGCAGCACCATTATCCCTCAGCTTGTCCAGATGAGGGGCCCGTTATTGCCTTTTATAGTTACCCATGTTTTGAGGTTGACCCATTTGTCCCTTCTTTCTACTCCATTGTCCCATGAGTAATTCGAGTCTGCCGCTCCAACTGGGAACCAGGGTACATTACATTTATACTATTCCTTCTATTGCAATGTTATTGTTAGGCCTGGACTATAGTATGAGTTTAGGTCGACTTTAGCAGCATTACATTAATTTAACTCTGAACCCATCCTCACAACGATGCCATTTCTGTTGACTTAAAGGGCTCTTAAAATTTATTTCTGTGCTCCTTCCTGACAAGCAGAGTAGTGCTGAAATAGACATATCCAGGTCAGACTTGAGTTAGTGAAGATGCAATTGGAGAGTATTGACCGGGGGCTATCCTACAGTGCTCCATTGTGACCACTCTGGACAGTACTCTGAACTCGGATGCACTGGCTAGGTAGACAAGAAAAGCCCTGGGAACTTTTGAATTTCATTTCCTCTTTTGCCAGCATGGCAAGCTCATCTGCACAGGAGACCAAGCAGTCCCAGACTTGCAAAAGAGCTCCAGCATGGACCACACAGGAGGTGCTGAATCTGATCACCGGATGGGGAGATGAATCTGTGTTGGCAGAACTGGCATCCAAAAAAAGAAATGCCAATACATATGACACAGTGTCCAAAGGCCTGATGGATAGAGGCCATGGCAGGGATGCATAACAGTGCTGTGTTAAAATTAAGGAGTTGAGGCAAACCTACCAGAAAACCAAAGAACCCAACAGATGCTACGGGTCACAGCCCAAGACATGCCGCTTCCACAGTGAGCTGCATGCCATTCTAGGGGTGTGTGCCACAACTACCCCACCCATGCCTGTGGACCCCACAGATGGGGTCATTATCAGCATGGCAGAGGATATGCTGGATGAGGAAGATGAGGAGGAGTATGACAGCGAGGAGTCTACAAGAACAGGCAACCGGAGACACCTATCTCCCCAAAAGCCAGGAGCTCTTTATCACCCTGGAACCAGTAACCTCTCAACCCTCCCAAGAAGGTATCCCAGATGGGGAAGGTGTACAAGGCAGCCCTGGTGAGTGTCCCTTGTTCAATGGAGTCCCTGCTTGACAAGCAACCCTTTTTTAATGATTACTTTGCACGGAGGACTTGGAGTGCAATAGTGGACAGTACTGCTACTGTCTACATAAGTCTGCAAACATGTCTGGGGATGGAACGTTAATCCTACAGGGTCCTCTGCAAAAATTTCTCCTGGAACTGCTGTAAAAGTCTGGCAGCTTATGGTCTCAGTGTTTGCAACATCCATTCTGTAACTGCCTGTGCTATGGGGAGGTGGTTGTTCCTAGTGGGATGGTTGTCTGTTTCTTAAAAGAAATCCTCTCAGTAGTTCCTTGAACTTGGGCGGGGGGGGTTTATGAATCTTGTTAGTAGGTAGCATCTGGGATTGTTTGTCCATGCCTTCTCTTACCGCAGTGGTGGAGGGGGACATAGACATTGTGCTGTTCGCATCTGGCTAGCAGGGGTCTTCCCCGATACCAGCCATGCACTGGGTGATGGGGTGCAACAGTCATCAGAGAGAACTTTTTTAAATAAATACTACTCTCCCTTTTTTATCTCACAGCTGAAACTGTTTCCAGCCTCCCCCTCCCATCCGCTTCCCACAGGCTTGCACAGATAAGATGGTGAAAAAAATGCATGCAGATGAGATGTTCATGGAGCTCATGCAGTCCTCCCAGACTGAAAGAGCAGAGATTAGGGCTTGGAGACAATCAATGCTGGACTGCTGGAAAGCAGTAACTCAGTATGAGGAAAGAAGGGATGAGCTGGAGCAGCGAAGGGATGAAAGGGAGCAATGGAAGGACAAGCTTGAACAAAAGAGGGACAAGAGAGATGAGAGAAGGCAGAAAGCAAGGCTCAGTCTACTGGTGGATCAAATCGACATGCTCTGGCGTGTGGTGGAGCTCAGGAAATGCAGCTGGAGCAAAGATTGTTGGCTGAAAACTAGGATGTTGGAATAATTACCACATGAGAGAAAGGAATGTAAAAAGAGCTTTGTTCCCCCAAACCAGAACAAGAACATCAGAGACAGTGGTTATTAAAATGCCTCTGCCTGCGTAGCAATCTGCAAGGCCAATCTCTTTGTACCAGGACTGCCTAAGACAGAGAGTCTGTTTTGAGAAGAAAAGAAGTTCTCTAAAACATTGTTGTATGGAGAAGCTGCTGTTCTTTGTTGCCTGCTGCTGACTTTGTGTGATAAAAGGGTCAAATAGACTATTGTGAACTATCATACCCTGAAAGTAGATCTGTTAAAGAAAGAATACCTGAAAGAGTAGAGATAGTGGAATATATGTTAAGTTAATCAGTTAGAATAATGCATGTGAATGTATGCATGGTCTAGAAAGAAATGACACCTTTTAAACAAATACTTCAAAAGTTCAGGCACAGTCCTTGGACTGAAGCTCTGGCTGATGTTTGCACTATTTCTGATTTGGAGGAATGACTGGCCCAGTATATCCTCCTATATAAGCCCCATAGTCCTGCCAAGAAGGATGCAGCAGCAATTTGGCTTTTATGGGAAGAATGTAATGATTGCTGTTTCCATTTAGCTACTAGCAATGAAGGGAAAGCAAACTTACAGGCCAAATTGACCCAAGCAGAAGGGGCAGACAATTTGATAGTTTTGATAGTGAACACCAGAGACCAGTTAGAGACTAATCAAAGCCAATTAAAAATGTTAAAAGAGGCACTTCAGGAATGAGAAGAATGGGAAGGAGTCCTAGCAGATCAGGTTACAGCCACTAAGGAAATAGAAAAAGAGAACCAATTCCTACAAGGCATGGTAAAGAAACTTACATTGGAGCAAGGACGGGGTCCAGCAAACCATGGCCACTGTGATTCAATTATTAAACACCTAAGGCAGAAATTGGGTTTTGCCACCCGAGAAGTGGCAGCAGTAATGACAGGAGAGAAAGATGAGATCTGTTCTAAAGGAGATTTGTATTGAGAAGATGAGGCATGGGACCCCAGAGAGAATTGGGATGTGGATATTTGGGGCAGTGGATCACAGGGATACTCCCCCAATGATTGCGCTCCCACAGCTGCCCTTGAAAAATGCACAACAATCACTACTGCAGAAGACAGGACACGTATAACCACCACTACACTTCCAGCGTCAGCCTCAGACCTAAAAGAAATGGCCAGTTACCTGGGGGTCCTTAATCGAGACACCTTTTCCCAGTGGTGTACTAGTGCCATTATACTTGTGTCATAACCATACAGTAGCCTAGAATTCCTGCTACCTATAAGGGGTTAAGAAGCTGAAAGGACCTGGTTTGCATCTGACTAAAAGGACCAATGGAGACCGAAGTTACTTTCAAATGGGGGGGCGGGGGAAGCTTTTGTCTGTGTTCTCTGTTCTGTTGCCATTTGTTTGGGAAGCCAAAGAAATCAGCCAGCTTTTCTTCTCTCCATCTAATTCTATATTTCTAACCAGCAAGGAGCAAGTAAGCAAGCCAGGTAAGGCGTATCAGTTTTATATTTGTTTCTTGTGAATTTTTCAGGATTTACGGGGAATATCCCTATGTGTTTTCTGTAACTTTAAAACTCAGCAGAGGGGGGAATTCCTCTGTGGTGGGGGGATTTTCCTCTGATTCTTTTTGTGACTGTGCTTCTCCATTGATTTTTATAAAGGATTTGTTTATTTCTTTTTCCCTTTAATTAAAATCTTTCTTAAGAACTGACTTTTTCCATTGTTTAAATCCAGGCTTTCGATTGGTTCACATAGGAGAAGGGTTTATTTCCAAGCCTTTCCCAGGAAGGGAGGTGTAGGCTTGGGGGGATTTGGGGGAAAGCGGGGGCTTCAAGTGGCCCTGCCCCTAATTCTGGTGTTACACTTGATGGTGGCAGCATACTGTTCCTCCAGGTACAGAAGAAGCTTGTTTATGGGATAGTAAAATAATCTTAGAGGATTTGTTTCATGTTGGTCCCCACATCTGTACCCTAGAGTTCAGAGTGGGGAGGGAACCCTGACAGCTTTCCCATAGGGAAAAGAACCACTACAGGAATCCAGACTCATGTGGGATATGCGCAGCCCCTGAGATTGGAGCTGCCCTAGAAAGGATGGCAGTGACTGACAATGATAGCGCCTTGACTCTGATGGCCACCTTTGGGAACAAATCAGGAGGTGCAATTTCATCACCCAAGCAGTCGCTTCCTCTCTCCTAATGAGCCTGAGAACTATTGGAGCCGATGGGCCCTGATGCAGGTAGTGGCCAGCTTAGTAACTGTTCATGGTGCACTCCAAATAGATGAGCAACCATGTAGGGTTTAGTCCTTACGGGACTGCGTGGCATCCCTGACCCCTTATTACTCCAGCAAATTGGTGGTTTGGCAGACGGGCCACCCTGTGAATTTGAAGGAACTCCGGAGACTGGTCCAGCAAATAACAACCCATTCCAAACCACGACCTGCTATAAAGAAGGAACAAGTCCTGTTTGTAGCCACGCTTGAACCAAGAGTCACTTATTCAAAAGACAGTGGGATGAAAGGGGAAGCTGAATTATTCTAGAGGACAATCCCAGGGCTGAGGAAGTAACGTGAAAAGGTAAACTATACCCAGAGTTATTGAAATCTCAGGGGTACGATGAAGGTAAGCATCTGATGACTCAGACACTATAGTATGGAGCAGGGTTTCTCAAACTGGGGGTCAGGTGGATCCGGCAGCCTGCCTGCAGCGGCGGGGACGGTGGGTAGGTAGGTGGACCGGGCAGCACGGCGGTGACCGGGGGGGCAGGTGGGTCCGGCAGCGCATCGGGGATTGGGGGGCAGGTGGATCCGGCAGCGCGGCGGGGACGGGGGAGGCAGGTGGATCCGGCAGCGTGGTGGGGACGGGGGGGCAGGTGGATCCGGCAGCACGGCGGGGACGGAGGGGGCCGGACAGACCCGGCAGCCCACCCCCAGCTGCGGGGACTAGGGCAGGGGTGCAGCCGGCAGGGGGCCTTTGGCGGGGGGTCGGCGCTTTTAAAAAAATCTGCGGCTTTTCGGCGGAGGGGGTCGCCAGGGGCCGCCAGAGCAGAAAAAGGGGTCGCGGTCTCTACAAGTTTGAGAACCACTGGTATGGAGGGTTTTGGTGCAGTTGGAAGGAGATAGAGAAAAGTGAGAGCAAGCACCTATGACTGACCTTATTAAAGAGATTACAAGATTACAAACCCAACAGTGGGAAAATGTGGCAGAGGTAGTGGTCTCAAGCGCACCTCCCCCTCCTCCTCTTCCAGTAGCGGAGGACCAGGTTGTTTAAGAGGGGCCCACTGAACAGAGAGTCCATGCTGAATAGTGGAGGAGGGCAGCAGTGGAAACATATATACTGACCTGGGACCCAGATGGAAGACCCCAAATCTACATTCAGCAAGATAACCAACCACCCACTGTAGCCCTAATTGACACTGGAGCCTCAGTTTCTTTAATTAAAGCAACCCTGCAGAAAGGAAATCAGGGTCAGCCAGTGGTCCTCCAATAATTCCAAGGAAAGCCCAGTACTGGACAAGAATGGATACAGGTCCCATTTACAGGGCAGGGTTTCCCTTTTTCGGTTTCATGCTTCAAGACATCAGGGGATTTAAGTCAAACCAAGTAGATGACTAACAAAGTCGTTTTAGGCACAGATTGGCTATTTAAAATATTATAATCAATTTACCTCGAGGCTCTTGCTGGAGATTAGAAGATCTTCCCCCATATTTATTTTCAAAAAGATATAACACTATTGTATAGAAGGGGAAGAATGAGACAATTTTGGCTCCTACAGCTGACCAGAGGGAAGAATGGTGTGTAAAATTTCCAACAGTCTGGACCAAAAAGAAAATGGAATGTGGAAAAATAGATGCTTGTGTTAGAATTGTAGGTGAATGGGTTCCCCCGCCGAAGCAGTATCGGTGCCCCAGGGAAGCTGAGGAGCATCTGGTGCAAATCATTAATGACCTATTCTATAGCAACATCATTATCCACAAACACACTCTCCTCATGGTCCAGCCAGAAGGGAAATGAGCAGGAATTCTTGCTGTTCAGCCATGGACACACTTACACAATGGCACAGCAGTGAGTGTGTTGTGGCATCTGGTCTGAGGAAACAATTGGAAGTGATCACTCAGAAAAAACTAGAGTGTCATGAGAAGTTAGAGTCAAGCACCTCACTGTAGTTGAGTGGTTAAGGTGATGGATTAGGAATCCATGGGGGTCTCCCTGCACAGGTTCAAATCCTGTCAACTATGGCTGAAAACCTGGTTTTCCAATGTCTGAGCATCCTTTGCATCAACAGTAGCTATCTTGTCTCACTCTCAGGCTATGTCTACACAGCAGAGTTATGCTCCTTTAGTTGAAGTGTTTTAATTAAATACGATGAATTTTGTGTCACCAGAGCGCATCCACTCTCACAACTCTTGCATAGCCCCAGAGAGCAGTGCACCATGGGTCACTATCATAATGTGTAACTGGCTGCAGGGTGCTTGGGGAAGGGTTTGCAATGGCTCATGGGCCGGTACAGCATCACATGATGCAGGTTTCTCTATCCCATTGCTCCATGGCCATCCTACTAGATTGCCAGCTGCTTTTCCACTGAAGTGTGTGCGACAGGGCTGTGTGTGTGTGTACGAGTGTGAGGAGAGACAATGTGTGTGTTGCGGAAGAGTGAATGTGTTGGCGCACAGTCTCTATGTTCAGGCAGCTGCTGGAAGCAACCAGTCCTGAGGCAGGGGGAAGGGGACAGCCTGACATCAGCTCTCACTGGCTCAGCAATCTCTGTAACACTCACTCACTCCAACCCCCTTTGGGGATCCAGCAGGACAGGGGAAGGCAGCAGGTGATTCTAATTCTTATGGGCTATTCTGTGTAGATGTGTGTGTGTATGTGTGTGTGTGCAGGGGAGGAACATGCTACATGCTCAGAGGCCTCTATTCTCCAGCCTCGATGCCAGGAAGTTGCTCCTTCAACCCCCCCCCCCACTCTCCTCTGAGGAAATGCAAAATGCTGAAGAGTAAAGCTAACATCCAAGAGACAGGTATCTAATGTCTTAGTGAATATTTCATCATTTGACCAGTGATTTGAATCCTGGACCTTCAGATTGAAAGTCTGATGTTCAACCAACTGAGCTAACCAGGCTCATAGGTGACAAAAATAACAAGTTGGTACATAGGAGAAACTGGTCAAGAAAAAGTGAGCAGGAGACAAAAGGTGAAGCCTTCTGCTCTCTCTCTCTCCCTGGCCCTAGCCTGGCCTGGTATTAGTGCTAGTGAAGAAGAGGGGCAGGTATCAACATCTGCCAGCCTTGTAGAGCTGTGCTAGAATCAGGCACAACACAGAGGTACCTACCTGCAAGTGCCAGATGCTTGGATTGGCTAATGCAACCTGGACACGTCCATGGCACACAGGGATGTAAAGTCAATCATCATCTCAAAGGGATAAAGATAGGAAGGTTCACCATTGACTGAGAAGTTACATGATCATGGGCTATTCACCACATGGCTGGTGTGAGATCCATTTCCTCCCAGTTCTCCTACCTCGGGGGATTTCCTCCCCTTCCTGGGCCTCCCCAGGCCCTGTTGCCACCAGAGAGTGCCTCCTACCAGCCCAGTGGTGTTTCTGTCTCTGTCTCTCCCACAAAACTCTTCTCTGGCTCTGGGAGAGGCTTCAATGGCACCGCACGAGTTACAGCATCCAGCGCACATTTGCAGCCCAGCTCTGCCTCCCCCTGCCTAATGTCACTTCCACTGCTAGGAGAGTCAGGAACTACATCTCCCAGCCTGCCCTGGGGGTGCTTCCCCCTCCCCAGCCCAGGTAAGGGAAGTTCCCCAGTCCAGGCTGACCCTTCCCCATCGCTTATCCTCTCCCAGCCAGCATCTCTCAGGAACTACATCTCCCAGCCTGTCCCCTGCAAAACAAAGTTTCCCCGGGCTGGGGGCCAGGTAGGAATGTGTGCCTGTCTGGATCTCACCAGGGAAGGAGCAGGGTAAGAGGTAATGCTGAATCATTAAACTAAGGAGACCTCAGAGGCAAATGCAGCCATTACATTTCAGTTCATTTTTGGAGATATGACACATGGACAATCACCTGCCTAGAAAGTGTCTAAATCTCCTGGGCACAACACTCCCATGCACAGCTTGTGAGCACAGCAAACTACAGAAAGGAGCCCTGTAAATGAGTAATGGAGACACTTACATCTGTAACAGAGTGGTGGAGAGGAAGCGTGCTAGGTCCCTAACCCAGAGCTTGGTGGATCAAAACCCTCCTTTGCTAGTTTGTGTTTTATTACTTACAGCCCTGGAAATAATTCCACCTGCCTTTATTTGCTCCACATAGAAAAGAGGAGCAAATTCTCTCCCTGTTTACATTTCCACAGCAATTAAAGGAAGAACTAAAGTCCCAGCAGAGCCTTATCCCAGAGAAGCCTTATCCCACTCCTGTCAGACCAAAGATGTGCTATGACTCCAATGATATGGGTTCTTCTGCAACAGGGTCTTTTTTTCCTGGAGGATCAGTACAGTTCCTAAGCAGAATCAGTCTGATTAATACTGTGGAACTAAAACAAGCCAAGATTCAAATCTTACTCCATTGGACAGTCTGCATCACTGAGGAAGCACAGACTTCATGTTCCCCAAGGATTTGTTCCCCACAGAAAAATGACTTTCTAATGGGAAAGCAAAGAGAATCTGTAAGTGCAGTCATGTCATTTTGGACCTTGCAGTAGGTAGTGGAGCAGTGCAGCCTCACTATTGAGTCTGTGTCCCAGGGGAGGGGGCTACAGGATAACCTCCCATCTCTGTGCATCCGGTAGCCTCTGCTTCCTGCTGACATGCTGGAGCCTCCAAATGTATTTATTGACAGATACGATGTGCAGAATTTTAAAATATTGTGCACAGGATTTTTATTTTATATTTTGATGCAGAATCCTCTCAAGAATAAAACTTACTCAGCTGCCCTGTGAATAGATCCTGCATATAAACCCCCCAAGAGCAGAGCGGTGCAGCAGAAGTGTGCTGGGCCCATAACCCAGAGATCAATGGATTGAAACTCTGCTGCTCATCCTGCTTTCATAAATTCTTCATAGAAAAAAGGAGCAAATTCTTCACTCTTGACACTTCCACAGTGATTAAAGAAGGGACTAAGCCCAGAGCAGAGCTCTGCCCCTCACTGTCCTGGCAGTGGGTCCTTTCAGATTTTCCCCCTTCTCTAACCCAGCAGGTGGTGCTACAACCAGGGAAAGAGGCAGAACAGCCAAGCAGTTCCTTAGGGTAAAAGAATGCTCTGGTCCAAGCTCCCCTAAGGCAGACTAGAACACAGGCCAGGTCCAAAAGCCCCGGGAAGAACGGGAATCTGAGACAGCAGCCTGTACTCCAAAAAGAAAACACAAAATGTTACTGCATAAACCGGAGTTCTTGAACTTTCCTTTCTTTTGTTGAACAACTGGGAATAACAAACCAGCCCAGAACTACTTACAAGCAACTGGAAAAACATGAGAGCAACCATGGAGCATAGTTTAGATCAGGGGTCTCCAAACTTTTCAGCCCGAGGGCCGCATTAACTATCAAATAGCAGTTCGGGGGCCGACAACACACTCGAGGTCCAAATAAAAAAGAATCAAAACATGGATGTTGTTTTTAATTATTTATTTAATATTATTTTATTCAGTTATTATTTAATAACACATTGATACACTACACATGAACACCTGTTCACTACACATGAACACTACACATGAACACCTGTTCACTACACATGAACACTACACATGAACACCTGTTCACTACACATGAACACTACACATGAACACCTATTCACTACACATGAACACTACACATGAACACCTGTTCACTACACATGAACACTACACATGAACACCTATTCACTACACATGAACACTACACATGAACACCTGTTCACTACACATGAACACTACACATGAACACTACACATGAACACCTGTTCACTACACATGAACACTACACATGAACACCTGTTCACTACACATGAACACTACACATGAACACCTATTCACTACACATGAACACTACACATGAACACCTGTTCACTACACATGAACACTACACATCAACCCCCCAACTGACCCACCCAGCCAGGTCTCTCCCCCCCAAACCTCCTTTCCTCCAACCCTCAACTGACCCACCCAGCCAGGTCTCTCCCCCCCAAACCTCCTTTCCTCCAACCCCCAACTGACCCACCCAGCCAGGTCTCTCCCCCCCAAACCTCCTTTCCTCCAACCCCCAACTGACCCACCCAGCCAGGTCTCTCCCCCCCAAACCTCCTTTCCTCCAACCCCCAACTGACCCACCCAGCCAGGTCTCTCCCCCAAAAACCTCCTTTCCTCCAACCCCCCCCCCAAATGACCCACCCAGCCAGGTCTCTCCCCCCCAAACCTCCTTTCCTCCAACCCCCCCCCAAATGACCCACCCAGCCAGGTCTCTCCCCCCCCAAACCTCCTTTCCTCCAACCCCCAACTGACCCACCCAGCCAGGTTTCTCCCCCCAAAACCTCCTTTCCTCCAACCCCCCCCCAACTGACCCACCCAGCCAGGTCTCTCACCCCAAAACCTCCTTTCCTCCAACCCCCCCCCCCCAACTGACCCACCCAGCCAGGTCTCTCACCCCCCCAACTGACCTGCTCAACCCGGTCTCTCCCCACAGACCAGTTCGCCGCCTGGCAGTGGGTGGCTCCTTGTTTCGCCCCCTGCAACTGCGTGGCGGTGCGGCGCGTCCCGGCCCCAGCTCCGAGCCGTCCCTGGCCGGCGGCGGCAGCCGAGCACGCGGCGCGTCCAGGCCCCGCGGCTGGCGGCGGCGGCCGAGCGCGCGGCGCTTCCAGGCCCCGCGGCTGGCGGCGGCGGCCGAGCGCGCGGCGCTTCCAGGCCCTGCGGCTGGCGGCGGCGGCCGAGCGCGCGGCGCTTCCAGGCCCCGCGGCTGGCGGCGGCGGCCCGCGCGGTGCTTCCAGGCCCCAGCGCGGAGCCAAAAAGATCTCCGCGGGCCAGATGAGAGGGCCTCGCGGGCCGCATCTGGCCCGCGGGCCGTAGTTTGGAGACCCGTGGTTTAGATCAAAACAAGGGACATCAGCCAAGCCTGCAAACCAGAACAATCATCAGAATGTGGGGCAAATAGTACAGCAAAAAAATAGAAACACAACAGAAGAAGATCTGCACAGCATTCAGTGTCATCTTATCTTTTTACTAGCCAATTGCAAGAGAGCACAAATGCAGTCCCCACCCCCCCATCAGAAATTAGGCAGTTGAGTTTCCCTAATTTGGGGAAATTGCAAGGGTTAATATACCCACAGTGCAATGAATGAACCTCACCCTAGGAAACCCATCTTTATGATCATGATGTTTCCCCTGCCAGATAAATATGAGAGCTTCATTGTAAGTCACCACCCACCATCACTTGCCCCAAACTCTCAACCCATGGTGGGGCCCACCACGTTCCACCCACACTGGCCCCCACTGCCCCAGGAGCTGTCCTGACATGGCCCTGCATCCCCCACCCTTCTCCACACCCAGTCCCTGGGGTCACTTTTGGGCCCTGCTCAGCAGTCTGCTCCTGCTCCCACAATGCTCTGCTCGCACACATATCTGCATATGTTCTCATGTGGTTCCGCCCATCCGGTCTGGCCCCTCCCCCTGCCCACCCTATGCCAGCGCAGTCCCCTGGCCAGCCCCAGCTCTTCAGCATCAAGACCCCCATGGCCAGACCCACCCACACTAGGCCCCCTCACTGAAGTGCTGCCTGGTCCAAGCCAGACCCTGTGCTGGGCCCGCTCCCGGTGTGATAACATGTCAGGGACAAGCAGGCCCTAGAACTGTAGCTAGCCCCTCCTTAGGACTCCAGTCGGTTAAGAGACTGAGGACTCATTCCTATGGCAGACCTGTGGCTGGCAGCCGGGGACAGAGACTCGTAGCATTTCTCTCCTCTCCCTGTGCCCGAGGTCAGTTCTGGTCCCTACAGCAGACATGGGAAGGCCCTGCCACGCCTCGGGGACCTGCCCAGCATGGCTGAGTGCCCCGGCAAGCAGCTCAGGTTCAAGCCAGCCCTGGGTCTCCAGAGAGCGGCAGCTGGCTCAAGTGCTAATCTCCAGAGACCCAGGGATGATTGTGGTCTGTTGGCGTTACAATAGCACGCTGCCTTTAGTGAATATTTGCAAAACAAGTTCAACACAGAAGCAATGGCCTGTGAAAAAACACTAAGGGCTGGATTGAAAGGCAAAACCAGAGTAATAAAATGCAATGATGGATTGAATGAAAATGAAGTATTGAGAGCAGGGCAGAAATTCAGTCACCAGCTTTGCTGGTGAAAATAAGATGAAGAAATTTTTTGTGTGTGTGCAGTTTATTGTTTTTCACCCGAGATGGGACTTGAACCCACAATCTCTGGCTTAGGAAGCCAATGCCTTCTCCATTAGGCCACTGGGGCTCCTATAAATTAATAGAGGAAGGATGGTTAGTTCCTCTCATAATTGCACATTCCTCACATCACCTTGGAAGCCAAAGACCCTTTTTATGACCCTTACAGAAAAGTCAGGATCCCCCGTCAGCAAGGCACCTGAGCAGATCCCTGACAGAGCTGAGCATCCCCTTTCTGCCAGCCATCTCCAGAGAAGAACCCATCCTAGAGTCACAGCTCCCTCCGCCAGCCCCTCCACAGCTGTGGCTCTGAGGGGCAGTAGGATGATTAGGGGGTGAACCTGGGGCTGGAATGGGGGTCAGGTCAGCCTGTGAGGAGTGACCTGGTGGGGGAGACCCAGGGTGAGGCTGGGGGCTGCTGGTCAGTTGTTGGGGTCACAGCTCTAGATCAAAGCTGCACAGCGACCTGACACCCAGGGTTACAGGCAGACACAGTGAACCCCAAACCCTTCTTACTAAGGGCACTTAGGAGTCTCTGTCCCTTAATGTCTCCTGGGAGCTCCCCAGCAGGCTGCAGGCATCAGCCACCTCCTGCCTCACAGGTTAGACTCTGGCCGCTCTGCTGTGGGTGGAGAAGGGATGAAGGAGGGCAGGGCTGCAGGCACAAGGTTGTGGTGCCAGAGCCCCTGCACTTGTTCTCCCTGTTCCTGGGCTTTGGCATCACTAGCTCCTGCTTAGCGAGTAGGGGTCAGTTTAAACACTGATCCTGGAATATCAGGGTTAGAAGGGACCTCAGGAGATCATCTGATCCAACCCCCTGCTCAAAACAGGACCAATCCCCAGAAGAGCTTGTAAGGGGAGCTTGTAAGGGGGGACTTGGATTTGAACCAAGGACCACTTGATCTTCACTTCAACAGGCTACCACTGAGCTACACCCCCATGACAGAAAAAAGTCTAACAAGGCACCACTGGGAGTTGAACCCAGGATCACCTGTTTACAAAACAGGGGCTTTAACCAACTGAGCCCTGGTGCTCAACTGAACCTGACACTCATGAGGGACTCTGTCTCCCCTTGCGAGGCCCAGTGCCTTCGCTGTTCCCTCAGTGATCAAATTCACAACCGTGGGTTTAACAGGCCAACGCTTTAATCGCTGAGCTATCCTGTTCTCCAAAACATGGCCTCCAAGGGGGGCACAGAGGCACATTCACGGGGGCACCTCAGGACCCAAACCAGCCCCCAGGGAGGGCAGGGAAGGGACCCCACTCAACCCCACTCTGCCCACAACTCTGGCCCCCTGGCTCCCATCCTAGCCCCACCCCCTCACTTCTGTTCAAACCCTTTCCCCAGGAAGCCACAGCACCACTCCTACCACAAAATCTTGACCGTGGCTTCCGAGGGGCTGCAGACATGGAGAAGCAGCACAACGTGAAAAGTTTGGGGACCACTAAATGAGGGTGACATCCCCTCCCTTCATATGCAGCTCCTCTGAATGAGAAGGTTGTTGGGCTTCCTACCAGGGAGTTCTCCCTCCATCCTGCTGTGGGCTCCATCTCCTGTATCAGTCTGTGGCTAGTAGGCATGTGATGGATCTTCTGGGAGAGAGGAGGGGCTCTCTCTTTGTCCCCTCACACTGGTGTTTCCAGGATACTCTGAGGGGGTTGGGGGTGGATCCCAGTCAAAAGAGTCCCACCTACAGCTTCCATTTGATTGACTCCTCTTCCCCAAAAATAGAGGGGCTGTGAGTGGGGCAGCAGGTACTGAGTGTGGGACTCTTGCTCTTTTAGGGGTTGGTGTCCTTCGAGGACGTGGTCGTGTGGTTCACGTGGGAAGAGTGGGTTCTGCTGGACCCCGCTCAGAGAGGCCTCTACCAAGATGTGATGCAGCAGAACTACGAGAACAGGATCATACAAGAGCCTGAGCAGTGACAACTTTTGCTCAGGCTCCATCACCTGGACCAACAGCCCTGCACCCCCCGGGGGTGGTTATATCTGCAAAAGAGCTGGGTTTTGCAGCACCCCATGGCGGATGCTGGTTTTTCACCTCAGGGTGACTGTAGCCCCCCCCCCTATCCCCCAGATGGGGTCCGCCGGGAATCCGGGGTGCCTGTGGGGGAGGGGTAGATGTCATGCGGGGGAGGGGGGTTGGTGGGGTGGGGGGATAAAGGGAGCAGAGAGCGTCCCCCCACCCCCCAAGTCCCGGAGCGGTCGCTGCACAGGCAGAGCAGCCTCGTCCTCATTAGCATACCAGGCACCGCCCACTGCTCCAGGGCACGGGATGGGGGCGGGGCCAAGCACAGTGATTGGCAGCTGTGGGAGGGGCTCCCGGAAGCGGCGCCGAGGCGATGGGGATCAAAGCCGGAGTTCGTGTTTAGACCCCGCTGTAGCCGCAGACAACAGAACTGGAAACTCCACCGAGGGACACACGATGGGGACTAGGATTCGTGGCCGGAAATGTTGTGTGGAGACATCTATTGCCAAGAAACAAATGCTGAGTCCGGGCTCAGGGGAGAGAAAGTGACCCGGGCTCGGTGGCTTCAGTCTCCGTTCAGAACCATTCTTTCAAGTTTTGCTGTGAACTGGAATTGCCATTCTTCTGTCCGGGCTCGAAACCAATGTGCTCCACGGGGATCCCACAGGCGCCTTCCCCGGGGAACTGGAGGGTCAGTTTAAAGCAGAATTAAACCCAAACAGCTCTGAACGACTTGTGACACATCTCACCAATTCCCTTGTCGGAGGAGAAGCGAGCGGAGTGGCGTTGTGGATTGAATGGTATAAAATGTGAGGATGTCCACTGCTTCGTGGTTAGTTGTTAACGTGGCCCTGTGTGCTGCAACGGGTTAGGCATCTTTGCTTTACAGGCGACTAAACGTATTTTCTTTTCTACTTGAAATCTTTCCTGACACAGTTGCTGCATCGCTGACTGCTACAGATTTGTACATGTGCCAAGCCATTAAATCCCATGCATTGTAAATGGTACAAGGATCCAATGCTATTTGCCTCAATGCCGCTGAAGTTTAATGAGAAGACACCAAGGCACAACATGTTTGTCCTGTGGTACAATGCACTTCTGTAATAGTGTAAATGAGAGACAGAGAAAAACACGGAATCCTTTCTTTTGCTCTTGTTGCCTGGTTAAAAAAATAACCTATGTAAAATAATTGATCTTGCATAACACTGTGTTGTTTTCCCTCCATTTGGTAAATTTCAAGTTTTTATACTATGCCTACTAGACATGTAACAAGATTACAGACAAATAGCAAAAAAAAAATCATGCCCTTTAACCCAATTTAGTACTTACTGAAATCCTGTTTGTTTTGGGAGGAAACATTAGAAACATTTCAGTTCAATTTTAGTATGAAATGGGTATTGTTGAGGTCATGTTGATGAAAATAGTGACATGAATAAAAATGACAAATGAGAAGGTAATGGATGTTTTGTATAGAAGTACTCATCATTTTTTCCTCAATGTTAATTCTTACACAGTTGATACAATACAAATTTGTAATATGAAAATGTAGGTTATTTAATCTTTACTCCTGAATGAATTATGGGCACAATATTTTAAAATTCTGCACATTTGATTTGTCAATAAATAAATTTTGCTCTAGCAATGCAGTGGGGCACACAGGCCACTGGCTGCATTGAGGTGGGAGATCACCCTGAAGTCCCCACCTCCCCCAGTACAGGGGTTCAGCAGTCAGGCTGTACCTGACCCTGACACAGTGCAAGGGTTGGGCCTGCCCCAGAAACACCCTGGGGCCCTGCCCAGGTGTGGGTAGGCAGGCTCAGCCCAGCATTATCCTAGTGTGGGGGGAATCCAGGTGTGGAATAAGAGCTTTCTGTGTACTATAGGGCAATCTGGGTGCAGGTAGCTCAAGGAAAGATGTGGATGCATTGGGTGGTTCCGGGTGCAGGGGCAATGGGACTGCAGGGGCAGCCAGGTGATGGTGGTTGGGATTGGGGGAGGGATCGGTATGGGGAGATGGGGCTTGGCAAGGGAGGGTCCGGGTGCTGGGGGGGATGGAGGGATCTTGATGGGGTCCAGGCCATATGAATTCTGAGCCCCTGCATCAGTGCAGAATCCCCCCCGCCCCAGGAGTGAATGTTACTGAGAGAGTAACAACTCTCAGTTCCTTATGAATTCTTCATCATCATCGCTGCCATTTATGCAAAGTATATGTGAAATATATAAATACGGGGCCAAATCTTCTGCTGATGCACCACTGTAGCTCCATTGATTACAGCTGAAGTTACCCTGGTGTAATTGAGAAAGGAAATTGCCTATGAGATCATAGCAGTAACGATTGTCCAGTGTGAATAAATGAATGTAAAATGGAAGCCTTGGCTTTGATTTGTGTGATTAATTTGTGTTAATGAAAAATAATACTAGAACTTCATTATTCTCATTTTTCCAATGTTAGTGTTCCAGTTTTGTGGTGGTTTTGTGCTCTCACAACAGTATCAATTTATCCCATTCTTTATTCCATCTGGATAGCCGTAAAGTTAGTGTTAATTGTTTTGGAAAGAACATTGCCACTTTCACTACTCTCATTCACCTGCAAAGTGATTTGGGACTATAAACAAGAATTATTTATACTGAAAATTAATCTCTACAATATAAGATTATGGGGAAGTCTCTTATAATGACCATGGTGTAACTCTGTAACATATAATGAAAAGGGAAATAAACAAAAAACAAACCGCTTTAATGCACAAATAGACAGGGATTTAATTTTGTAGCAGATGATAGTTAACAAGCTGGTCTATGGGTCCAGCCAGATTGGCAGAGAGGTCTAGGTGATGTGTACACCCAGACTGTGGTACCACAGCATCTGGGTTTAAAAAAAATTCAGGTGACATAATTATTAAATCATAGATCTGTTTTACTTGAACAGAGGGAGAGAGGGCAGATTAACAAGATGCAAAAAATCCAAATTATAATAGTGGAGGCCTGTTAGACATTTAAAGAATGCAGGTAAATGCTATTTGGCTAGGAGTGTATTTGGGTTATCTATGTTTGGTAAGTACTATACGTACCTTTTACTGCTGTTTTTCTCTAGTTCATGAACAGGGATCAAGCTAAGAAGGGTTATAAGATAAGCCCTTATCAGCTAAAAAAAAGATTGCAGCTAAGCTTCAGAATGAGGCCCGTAGGCCTGTCTTTCAACTTCCACATAGTGCCGTTCTGTCAGTAAGGAGGCTTTGTGGTTTTCTGTCCCCTTCTCAGTCAATGAGATCTAGACTAGAGGGATCCTGTACTGGACCACCTCATCTCTTTATGCTTCCAGAAAACCAAGGAAATAGCCCATCAAGTGATCCTTCTCAGCAGAGAAAGTCAAACTGGCTATGTTGCCAGCAATAGTCTGCGGAGCTTTCAGTCTCTGTTTGGTACCAACAGGACAGTAAATGAAAAGACTTTTCATTCTCCAAAATTTATGCCTAAATAAGCTTAGATGTCTTAAAGGTGGTTGTAGCATTGTGTCCCCATAATAATGACTTAAGTCCAAGCAATATTGTTATCTGTACAGGACTGAACTTGGTGGGAAAATATAGGGTATTGCTTTGAGCATTAACATTTTATTCTTCCATTTTTTTTGTAGAGACCTAATTATTTTAATATCAGACAACTTTTATTTGAATAGTGCCCTACTTATGGAGAAATGTGCAACCAAAATATACATTAATTCTCATTCTTTCTTACTCTTTCTTGTCAATGAAGTCAATCAGTTTTCAAGAAGTTCTGATTGTTTTCATTAGAAAGTGTTGCATGTAAATGGTGATGATAAAGGCATCAGTAGAACTGATTTAATCCTCTAGCCTCACAGTTCAAATCCCCATGTGGGAGTTTATTAACTCTATAGCTCTGAAAATTGACAATTTTACATAGGGTAAAAAACGCCCAAGTGAAAAATAGAGTATTATCAAAACAGATTTAGATGTGATTCTGGAATCCCTCCTAGACCTGAATGACTCACCATTTTGGTCATTTTCCTGACTTAGTTTCTCTCTTTTTCTCTCTCTCTCCCTTCCTCCGCCACTTGCTCTCTGTCAGCATGTCATACACCCTCACTTCATAACACATTTATGTAACAAACTCCAACATATAAAACATTCAATTTCCTCTTCTACTTTCACAATATTGCCAACCCAAGCCCTTCAAAACTCATGAGTCAGGCCCCCCAAAATCATAAGATTGGCTTAAAGATAATGAGATTTCAAAAAACATAAATTTTGTGTTTTTATTTGCTTTCTGTATTTTGTGCTTTTAGGGCTCACTTTGCAATCAGATATAGGCACTTCTTTTAAATGAAATCTGATTCTAATTTAACATGACTCGAGGAGATGAAGCTTTAAGAAAATCTGCAAATATCACGAGTTTTGGCAACATTGTGTCTCCAGCCTTTTCCCCTCATTGTGACCTCATTGTCTTCTGAGGACTTCATAGTTCTCAACTCTATCTCTTTGGAGATTTTTAAAAAAAATAAATTTCATTGTGTTCCCTCAAAGTGGGAATCTGGATTTTCTTTAAAGGCTTTAAAGACAATCATAGAAGTTTGTAAATGTTGGCCCACAATTTGTATTTTGCAATATACAAATTTTGCAAATATATTTTATACAATTATAAAAATATTTTTTCCATATGTGTGCTTGATATAAGACAGTTAAAAACCAGCCAAACTCTCTGCCCTCATGGTCACATTTAGCTGACTACAGACAGCAAGAGCAACGGGACACTTAGTTGGTTATGCATCAGTCAGAAGAGATGTCTGACCATTATAAAGTAGACTGACTCATACTGGATCCATGCAACCTGCTTGTGAGCCAATGTCAGATGCTTTGGCGGAAAGCATCCCTTTATCCAATGGTGCACCTCAGTCATTTGTGCAAAACAATTACTGTAATTTCCTCTGTGTTTAGCTAACATAGCTTCACCTTGTCTCTTCTTGGGAAACATGAATTTCATCACTAGTACCACTGACAATTTTCAGGCACACTCTTTCTTTTGTCCTAAATGTTACAAAGAAAATACTTTTCATAGGGTGAAATGGAAACTGAAGACTTGGTATCATTTTAAATCCCAGAAATATGGGAGAAAACAAAACCAACAAAAGGTTTTCTGGTTTTTCCTGGATTTCAGCTATAGTTCTTGGGCAATGAATGACCATATCCACCAACCATAAAAAAAAAACACACATTAGATATTTTGGTAGAGTCATTGTTCTGCATTTCAAGGTAAAGTATTTTGTGCCATATAATGGAAATGTTGTTCAATCCTTGATTAGAACAACATAAGTAGTGCTACTATAATGTAGCAAAGTAACTGTACTCTGGGAAGACTTTGTAGCACCTCAGAGACTAACCAGTTTATTTCAGCATAAGCTTTAGTGAGCTATAGCCCACTTCGTCGAATGCACAGAATGGAACAGAAGTAAGATACATTTATACACACACAAAGCAAATAAATAAAATTGTACATTAGCATACATACCAGACTCCAAAGAGGAACTGGAATTAATTTTCAAATTGGACACAATAAACCAAGGGCTAAATAGAACTTGTGAATGGTTCTCTCATTACACTAATTGGTTGCATTTCCCTAGTTAATTTACCTTCAATAGTTGTTTCCTGGCAGACACAGAGATCCATTTCAAAAGGTTTTTTTTTCTCCTGCTGATAATGGCCCATCCAAATTCAACAGCCTCTTAGAATGAACAACTTTTTTTTTTTGCTTTCTGTGTGTATAAATGCATCTTACTTCTGTTCCATTCTATGCATCTGACGAAGTGAGCTATAGCCCACGAAAGCTTATGCTGAAATAAACTGGTTAGTCTCTAAGGTGCTACAAAGTCTTCCTCGTTTTATTTACGGATACAGACTAACACATCTGCTAATCTTAAACCTGTACTCCTGGGGGGCATTCTGTGCCAAAAAATTAAACATTCTGCACACAATATTCTAAAATTCTGCAAATTTTATTTGTCAAAATAACATAATCACACCCATTTCAATTCTTTTGGTAATTTATTTCAAAATACCTGTCAGCAAGTATGTCTGTAACAATACAGACACTCACAGATATTCCCTCTGCAGCCGCTCCAGCCGCTCCGTTACCAGCTGGGCGTCTTCCGGGCCTCCCGCTGCATGGCCCCCTGGGAAGGGGAAGGACCCGGGTGACCGCCAGCCCCCCACTCGCCTCCCAGAGCCGGGGAGAGAACCCAGAGTCCTGGCTCCAACCACTAGCCCTCACTCCCCAGGGGGGCTGAGAATGGGGGTGGAAGAGAGAAGGGGAGGGACTGGCACTGTCCCTCCCCCTCCACCAAGGGGATAACAACCTACTACTGCCGGCCGTGCAAGGCAAAAGAACGCCGAGGGGGGAGGGGTAGTTGTGCGCCCTTGGGCATTGGAATTACCTGGGGGGTGCCCCCCATCCGGTACACCCAGGGCTGGGCCCTGGAAAACGGGCAGAGGGAAACAAAAACAAATCTTCTTTATTTAGAAAAATAACAAACAGCCCCCCAACGGGGGGGGGAATAACTTAGAGTAACAGAACACAAGGCGGAGGGGGGGGCAGCCTCGCCCCACATCTGCCCCCCGGGCGCCAACACAACATGGCAACCGGGGCTGAAAACGGGGGGGTGCAAGGTGCAGGCACCAGGATTCCCGCCGGGACCCCACTTAATCTCCACACGGTCGCCTTCCGCCCGCCCTTGGCGGGGCCGTCGGTCTTCTTGGGGACGGGACGGGAGCCGGCCGGGCACTGGGGGGCCCCCACCTGCGGGAGACAGGGGGAGGGTGAGCGCCCGGCCCCCTGCCCCATAGCAATCCCAGAGCCCACCAAGCACAGAGCCCAGCCCCACAGCACCCACCGAGTCCAGCCCCCCATGGTGCCCAACACTGACAGCACCCTACCCCCTCCCCCCCCCACAGCCCCAGGGTGCCCCGGCCCCCGGCAGACTCACCTCCCTCCTGCCGGCCTCGGGAGGGGAGTGGGGGCTGGTGGGTTAGAGCAGGGGGGGCTAGGAGCCAGGACTCCTGGGTTCTCTCCCCGGCTCTGGGAGGGGAGTGGGGGATAGTGGTTAGAGCAGGGTGGTGGGCAGCCAGGACTCCTGGGTTCCCCTGGCACTCACCTGGTGGGGGCTGGCATTCGAGCCTGGCAGCAGGGGCACTATTTTCTGCCGCTGGGCCTCCAGCTGGCAGCTCTCTCCTACAGTTTTCCAAAATCGCATCTCTTGAAAAGATTTGGCAGCCTTCCTCTCACAATCCGCCGCCAACCTGCGGAGAAGGGGGGGGTGTCGGAGCTCCACGGTGGGGGGTAGCCTGGCCTGGGGAACCCGCCGCCCCGCCCCAGAGGTGGGCGCATCTCGGCGCCGGGTCCCTAGGTCACCCGCCGCCCCGCCCCAGAGGTGGGCGCATCTCAGTGCCGGGCGCATCTCAGTGCCAGGCGAGGGGTCCCCGAGTCACCCTCCGCCCCGCCCCAGAGGTGGGCACATCTCGGTGCTGGGTGAGGGGTCCCCGGGTCCCCTGGTACCTCCTTTCGTGCTGCTGCACGAGATTCTCCTTCTCTTCCCTGTGGCCTGATATCATTTTCTGTCGGTTTAATTCAAATTCTGTTTCAACTTGAGCATCTCCTTCCTGTGGCGGGGGGAGGGCCGGGGTGAGCGGCAGGCGCGGCCCCCCGGCGGGGGAGGGATTGGGGGGTGGCGGGGCGCTGGGTCGGGTACCTTTGCTGCTTCGCGAGGGTGACCACCTGGCGCAGGGTGTCCCTCTGCAGCCGCGCCAGTCACTCCGTTACCAGCTGCGCCGGCGCCACCTTCCGCTCTGCCGGGCTCAGGGGGATGGGTGGCGGATGAGACCGGCCCCGTTGGCCGCCCCTCCGAGCCAACTGGTGCACCAGTAACTGCGCCATCTCCCAATTATGGTGTATGCCCACCAGCCCCCAGGGGCACAGAGGGGGGTTGGCATGGGGCCAAGGGGAGGATGAGGAGGCCAGACCGGGCCAGGCGAGGGGCACCGGGGAGTCAGCCTGTGTGTGGCCCTTGCAAATCATGTCTGCCTTCTGGTTCCTCAGTTTCCTCATCTATAAACTAGGGATCCTATTTCTCTATCCCACATGAATGATGTAACCACTCCTACTTTGGGGAACATCACAGATTGCTTAGGAAAGTAGGAAGTAATTTCTTAGTAAAGCATATGACAGGATGCATTAAGATCCACTGTTTGAGAGACTGCACATTCGCACAATACTAAGTCACTTCGATACCACAGTGCTGGAGTTTTAGAGAAGGTTTCGCCTAAATGAGATTGAATTAAGGACTATTTGGCAGCCTTAACTCAGAGTGCTTTGTTATGATCAGTGTGAAGGTCAGGCCTTTTTCTTTTTAATGTGTTCTATTTGGCTTATTAATAGCACAGTCTTACTATTTATACTGTAAAGCCACCACTTGGCACTGTGGTTTTCTTCTAACTTCGGGGGGAAGTGTATGCATGGTCCTTCCTGGCCCCCACGCACACCCAACTCATATTAAAAGGTTCCCTGCAAGACTTTAAAATTAAGTGGAATGCAGCTGAATTTAGCTTTTAAAACAAAATCAGCTGTACTCAAGTTAGCAACAGAGGGAAACCAGATATCTCAAACTGCATCCTTCTTTGATATAACAGCTACTGGAGTACAGAGTTGGGCTAAAAGTAGCCAGGAAAATGGTATGGCAATTATATGGAGCAGCTAAAGTCTTTAAACTATTATTTAACCTTGAGATGAAAACCATACTACCTATAAAACTTCACTTTAGTGAACTCTTCTGGGCTCCTAAGTGCAACAGGGGGAAATGGTAGCTGCAACATCACAGCATAACAGATTGTGGAACATCACAGCAAAATGCCAATGACTTTCTAGACTTCATTTTTCTAAAAGGCATATTTACAGTCAGTTACTAACAGAATCACCCATCCCATGCTACTTGGGGAAGTAAATTTTTCAGATCACCTTTAACATAAATTGAAGTCATAAACACATAAATGTACTGATATTTGGAGAGCGGGAAATGGAAATACCATTGAAGCAGATGGTGAAATAGCTACCTACAGTATTTTGCAAGGCAAGTTCCACCTGACTACCCCCTCCAGAGACCCCCCGCCCCAGGACCCCTCCCCTACCCCCCCATCCCCTGACTACCCCCTCCAGAGACCCCCCCGCCCCCAGGACCGTCGGACAGGAAAGGGGTTAAAATGCTCCATATTCAGGTTGACTCACCTCGACGTCTTCCCGGCTCTGCGTCACCCGCTGTTCGTCCTCCATCGTCTCTGCCCGGTGAGGTCTGGAGCTGAGGGGAGAGCGGAGGCGAAGGGGCTGGAGAGAGATGGGAGCGGGGGGGACTCAGCGCGCGGGACAGTAACGGCCGAGGGGGGTGACGCAGGGCTGCGAATGGGGGCGGGGCCCGGCCGCGCGCTCTATGGGGGGGCGGGGCCCACCGCCGGCCCCAGTCTCTGCCCCCCCCCAATCCCACGGGGCTGGGGCCAGATCCATGGCGGCTGAGGCAGCTCCGCGGCTTCTCCCCGCTTCCCGGGCCGAGAGTCAGTTTCCTGCCCAGTCGGCCCCTCGCGGGTGTCTCACTCACCCGCCACACCGGGGATCGCACTGAGCACGTGCAACTTCTCCCGTGCAAACTCTCCTGGGCTGGGGAAGGCGGAAGCGCCCCCGGGGCAGGCTGGGAGATGTAGTCCCTGACTCTCCCGGGACCGGACGTGAGGTTGAAAGCGGGAGGAGGTGCCGCGCTCCCCCCGCTGCTGCTCCCTGGCCGGGGGGGGTCTGTGCCGGGGAGACCTTCATGACCCCCCCGTGCCCGGCCCCCCCCCCCGCTGCGGAGCTGCCGCCTCCAGGTAGCGGCGCGAGCCCGGGGGGCGGGGCTGGGGGCGGGGAGGTGACTCTGCCCCAGTGTCCGGGGGACCCGGCATCTCGAAGCGCCGGGATCTGCTTCCGGGGGGGCCCCGCCCATGGGGGGGGGGTCGGAGCTGCTGTCCCTGTGGGAGACCAACGACCCCCCCGCCCGGCCCGGCTCTGCCCTGGGGGGGGGGGAGAAGTGAGACTGGGAGGGGGGGACCCGGGGAAAGGGGCGGGTGGAAAATGTCTGATCAGCCCGGACATGGGGGGGAGAAGAGCAGGTGACCCCCGAGGGGTGGGGGGAGGAAGGGGGGGCTCAGATCCCCTCGGATTTACCGCTGCCCCCTCCCACCCTGGGGACCCCCCCATCCTGCCCCCTTTCTCCCTGGAGAGCCACGAGCAACATCCAGGGTGACCCCTCCTTTGCCCCCCCCGAGAAGGTCTCTGGTCCCCTCCCCCCATTTTCTCCCCACTTCGCCAGTGGCCAGTTCACATCTCAGGTCTGGGGTCCCCCCCATTGTTCCCTGCAGGGATTTGTCCTTGTTCCAGTGGGAAATCGTTCCCCGTATTGATTTCTGAACTGGGAGGAGGGTCAATGGGCAGAGGCTGGGGGAGCCTGAGATGCGGATACCTCTGGGCTGGGGGCGGCCGCTCTCTGCTGGCAACAGGACCTGGGATGTCTCAAAAAGGGGAGGGAGGAGCAAGTGCCCCCCTTTGAGAGATGGCCCAGCCCCAAGTTTCCCAGTCCCAGCTACTTCCCCTCCCCCACCCTGTCCAACGCAGCACCCCCCCCCCGCCTGCTAATCACATTCCCTGACCCACAGGCAGTGATATTCTCACTCCAGCCCCACTCCTGTCCCCTGTGAGAGCCACAGCACCCAGGGTTCCCTGCCAGCCATGTGAATGTGAGGCGAGAAGAATCCATCCCATTCTGTTGTTGTTTTACTAGCGCTGTATAATCCCCTTCAATTTCCCCCGTTTCCTTTAGAACTGTTGAATGGTGACATGAAATCTCCCCACACATTGGTCCGTCTCCCCTATATATGCAAATCATTCTTTGACCATTTTCTCCTCATTTATGAATTACTGATGTCAAATTCTTGAAAACTCTTCCCACTTTTCTTTCCAGGTATCTGACTTATCTTTTATTTCTGGAGATTTTCCTGTCTAATTATCTGAGAACATGAGACTTTCTCAGGTATTGCCATGTGGAGGTGGGGGAAGGGATGGCACTCAGTGTAGAGGTGGGGAGAAGGATGTGGTAAAGCTGACCAGACAGCAAGTATGAAAAATCGGGACAGGGGTGGGGGGTAATAGGAGCTTGCATAAGAAAAAGACCCAAAATCAGGAATTTTCCTATAAAATGTTGTTGTATTCAGAGTTATGAATATTGACTACGTGCTTGGTTGGTTGTGGACTTTGGAAAGCAGCTGAACAGCTCTCTGAGAAAAAACTATTCTCAGTTAAGCTCAATTGAGAACCAATCAAGCAAACAATGAACTCTGTAGACGCCCGTCCACACCCGATCTGCCTGAGGAATGCAGGCTGGCTGGTGGTGAGGGGAGACTGGTTCGGGCCTGCAACTGAGCCATGTGCTCTGAGAGGCCATGTGGACTCTGCACAGGAAGGAGGAGGGGCTCTCCACCCAGAGGAGGAAGCCTATATAAACCTGGGAGAGACCTCTCTATTTTGTTCTCAGCTGGCTAAAAGAACAGCCCTCCACCCCCAACGATACCTGGAAGAAACCGCAAAAGGGCGGGGGTGCGAGTGATTGCTGGACCCAGGCCAACAGGGAGTTTAGCCTGAAAGAAGGAATTCACAGAGGGTGAGGCTTTTTGCTGTAATAGTGTTCGATTTGCGTGTTCTGTTTATTTTGTTTGGTAATTCACTGTACTCTGTCTGTTACTACTTTGAACCACTTCAATCCTATTTCCTGTCTTTATTAAAATCACTTTTTAATTATTAATTAACCTGAAGTACATGTTAGTACCTGGGGGTGGGGGGAACAGCTGTGCATCTCTCTCTATCATTGTTATGGAGGGCGAACAATCTATAAGTTTGCCCTGTATAAGCTTTATACAGGGCAAAACAAATTTTATTCAGGGTTTGACCCCATTGGGAGTTGAGCATCTGAGTGCCAGAGGTAAGAATACCTCCTGCCTGTTTCCAGGAAAGCCCACAGCTGTTAGGGGACGTGGCTCAGACCTGGCAGGGTACTGAGGTCCTAAGCTGTTGGGACAGGAAAACTGAGGCAGGAGTAGCCTTGGCACATTGGGTGGCAGCTCCTAAGGGGGTTTCTGTGATCTCAACCCTTCACAGTGTGTTTGGATGAAAGTGTGTTGGAAGCCCCATTTGGGATAACAAGGCTGGTGCATGTCAGTTTCCACTGAGGAAATGACAGACGTCATATGAGCTTGTGTTGTTCAGCAGTGTTGTGTAAAGGGCGAGATGCACATTCCTGGGGGAAGTCTGGGACCAGAGAATTTTCTGGGGTTCTCCTGTGGTGCACTGTAATTCATGAGTGGCTGACTAGCAGCACTCAATCCTGTGTTTCTGGGAGCGAGTTACAGGCTGGAGACTGACTGTGTGTTAACTGCCCAGGAGTGACTGTTCTCACAGTAAAGCAAAGTCAAGGAAACACCAGCCTGGGGAACTGAGGGGACACGGATCTTCAACAGTCCAGATTGCACTGTGGTTAATGCCCCACACATTCAATTTCATATAGTCTCCTGAAACACTGAGAAAGTAAATCCATGTCCCAGAAATCAGAGACAGAGGACAAGATTCCCAGGCACTGCTTCTTGCTAACAGAGTGGTCCAGAGACAATGAGAGAGTCCTGGGGAAGCTGTGATTAGTAACCATGGGCGGTGGAGTTCAGTGGAGAAAGGGAACAGGAAGGGCAGGGATATTTTGGAATGCAGGATCCCAGCAGTACTAGATGTCAGGATACCACATATTGCAGCCCATTGGAAAACATAATCCCAACTACACATATAAAATGATGGGGTCTAAATTAGCTGTTAACACTCAAGAGAGGGATTTTGAAGTCACTGTGGATAGTTCGCTGAACATAGTCAATCAAGCTGCAGAGGCAGTCAAAAAGTGAACAGAATGCTCGGAATCATGAAGAAAGAGATAGATAATAAGACAGAAAAGATCATATTGCCTCTATATAAATCCATTATACACCCACGTCTTGAATACTGCCTGCAGATGTGGTCACCTCACCAGAAAAAGATATATTGGAATTGGAAATGGTCTAGAAAGAGGCCAAAAAATGGTATTAGGTGTATTTAACAGCTTCTGTATGAGAGATTTAAAAGATTGGGACTTTTCATCTTGGAAAAGAGATGAAGGGGAGATATGAGAGAGGTTTCTAAAATCATGAGAAGAGTGGAGAAAGTAAATAAGGGAGTGTGATTTACTCTCATAACACAAGGACTAAAAATCACCCAATGAAATTAATAGGTAGCAGGTTTAAAACAAACAAAAGGAAGTATTTTCTCACACAACACACCATCAACCTGTGGAACTCTTTGCCAGAGCATGTTGTGAAGGCCAAGACTATAATTTTTTTAATAATAATAATAATAATAATTATGGAGATACCTATCTCATAGAACTGAAAGGACCATGAAAGGTCATTGAGTCCAGTCCCCTGACTACACTAGCAGGACCAAATACTGTCCCCTGATAGATTTTTTTGTCCCAGATCCCAAAATAGCCCCCCCCCCAGGGATTAATCTCACAACCCGAGGTTTAAGCAGGCCACTGCTCAAACCACTGAGCTATCCCACCACCCCATGATTCACTCAAGGAGGATAGGTCCATCAATGGCTATTATCCACCTTGGGCAGGAATGGTGTCTCTAACCTCCCTTTGCCATAAGATTGGTGACAGGAGATGAATCACTTCTTGATTACCTGTTGTATTCATTCCCTCTGGAGAACCTGGTATTGGCCAGTGTCAGAAGGAAGGATACTGGACTAGATGGACCTTTGTCTGACCAAGTAGAGACATTCTTATGTACTAGGGAATCTAGGGAGGCCAGTGTAATGGAGGGAGTAGGGAAAATCGCAGGGTGTGGAGAACACTGGGAAATTAGAAGCTATAATTCAGGAGCAACAGAGTCTAATTAGTCTGGAAAAGCAGAATGTGAAAAATAAAAATCGGGGTCCCGTGACTCTGGGAATGAGGGACTCAAAAATCCAAGGTCCCTGCAGAGAAGAGAGATTGGGGCTATTACACATGGTGAGGAGGGAGAAAGACTCTCCATGTCTCTGGATATTTCACAAACAACCTAAGGCATTTTCACATGCTGGGGGCAATCCAGATCAGTCAGGAGTTGTGTCATCTGTGATCCTGGGTGAGTTTTAATGTTCTGCTGCTTGAGCTCCCTTGTCTGGATACCCCCAGCCAGCATTCAAGGATGCACTGAGCATCTGTGTGATAAGTAAACCTGAACCAGCAGCTCTGACTCCCGCAGCCTGCTTGTTACACCCCAAGAACATTCTGGTTCAGGTGGAGTAGACTCAGGGTTTGAAGAGAAGGGGAAGGGGTAGGAAGCTTCTGTTGATTATGCAGGACCTAACCCTCAGTTTTACTTGAGCAAAAAGGGGATATTTGACACTGCTCCTGTGCTCTGTTCCCAAAGTGTTCTACAGGGGAAGGGTCTCTGGTGATTTGTGTGTCCCTGGAATATTGGGGTGCTGCTGAAACAGGACAAAGTGGAGATGGCCTTGGGGGGGGGGGTGGCGTTAACTGTATCTCATCACTTCCCCTTCCAAGAACTGGGAATCCTTACCCAGTGAGGTCACGTTCTCGTAGTTCTCCTGCATCACATCTCGGTAGAGGGCTCTCTGAGCGGGGTCCAGGAGAACCCACTCTTCCCAGGTGAACCACACGGCCACGTCCTCGAAGGTTACCAACCCCTGAAAGAGCAAGAGTCCCACACTCAGTACCTACTGCCCCACTCACAGCCCCTCTATTTTTGGGGAAGAGGAGTCAATCAAATGGAAGCTGTAGGTGGATCGCAGTCAAAAGAGTCCCACCCCCAACCCCCTCAGAGCATCCAGGAAACACCAGTGTGAGGGGACAAAGAGAGAGCCCCTCCTCTCTCCCAGAAGATCCATCACTCACCTACTAGCCACAGACTGATACAGGAGATGGAGCCCACAGCAGGATTGAGGGAGAACTCCCTGGTAGGAAGCCCAACAACCTCCTCATTCAGAGGAGCTGGATATGATGGGAGGAGACTGTCCCTTAAATGTCACTGGTGGGTGCCCCCTTCATATCTCTCGGCAGCCACTGATTAGTCAGATCAGTCTCCAGCACTGGGAGTCTGATCAGTTTTCCTAGCCCCATGTAGCTGGGTTATTTTCTGTTTCACAAATTAGGGTATTTCCACCTCTGACCCTCATAGGTCTGTTCCTAGAATCTAGGTCACTTATTAAACAACTCCCAGCAGGTTTGCCACACCCTGTCCTCCTCCCTTTCTCCACCCTGTGCATTTCCTGCCCTACTCCAACCTACAAACCACACTGTGCAACCCCCCCCAATAATCCCTACCTGAACTGGCTCCTCTGCATCCATTTCTCTCCCCTCTCCCATGGGAGGACTGGATGAACTGGAGGGAAACACGGATGCCATTCTGCAGCCTGGGAGGGGGAGAAAGGTAATTGTGCAGGTTTCAAAACAGGCTTTAGTTAATTTCACATGAGCCTGGGGGAATTGTATTTCTCTGCAGACAGACATCAGATTCTGCCATCTTGGAAAGATGCTCAATGTCTTTATTACAGTGTAGACCTGGCCCCTTCTGCCAGGCTAAGCCCACAGACACATTTTTAAGCTCCCTTCTTCTCCATCCCCTCCTCAGGTGACAAACCAAAGGAGTCCTTTTAGGTGACTCCCTTGGACACTGATCCCACAGCAGCCACACCCCAGCAGGAGGTATTTGGAGTCAGAAACTGGATTTTCCTCTGTCTGCTCCTTTTCTTGTTCTCATGGGCCAGGCAGAGAAGAAGGTTTAATTAAGGTCACTTCCCAGCACAGAACCTCGTTGGGGGAGCAGCATCTCCTAAGCCTGATCTCCTGCATCACAATGGAGGCTTCAGCATTGGACCCAGGAAGCTGAACCCCAATATCCTGAGCAGAAATGGACAGAGCATTTAAGCAACCTTCCCTCCTCTGGCTCTCTGGGGAGAGCAGCTAGCTAGTAAGAGACCCTCCTCACAGGGAGAATTGCTGATCTTATTTGCCCCACCTCCCTTCTGGAGTCACTCTTTGTCTTTCCATGCAGTGACTATGGTCTCAGTGAAACCAAATTTCTGAAAGAATGAGTCCAGAATGCTGTGGAAGAAACCATTGTGAGGCAGTGCTAACCCCCTTCCCACCTCCCTCACCCCCCAGATCTAGGACAGGGACTCGGGTCACAAATTTTCCTCACAGAACCAGAAGTTCATGCAGATTTCCAAAGAGGATAAAAGCAAACTCTGTGATTTCACCTCACAGTGTTTGAGAAGTGGATAGAAAGTGATCATGGTGACTGGGCGTGGCTGGGATCCCCCAACTGCCTTCCTAGGACCCCCACCTGCCCTCTAGCAGGACATGCCATGGGGTTTGCCTGGACTCCCTCCTCCGTCCTGCCGATCCCGATGCTTTACAGAGGAACCCCTCACACTGGTTGCTTGACACCCCTGGGCTAGCGCAGGGGATTTCCTCCCAACACGCTGTGCACTGGGCATGGCAGTGATCCCAGGAGTCGACAGGGGGACCTAGATCGAGCCTGTAAAAAAGCACCAGGCTCCCCCTAGCCCCCTGTCCTGCCTCCCCCAGGAGATACCCACCCCCCTGTCCTACAGCGAACAGGCCACCAGAGATACCCAGCTCTAGGACAAGAGCCGCAAGGCCGGGGCACATGACAACCCCCAACACTTCACAACCCACCGATCTGATACTGTCCCCCCCGCCCCCCCCGACACTTCACAACCCACCGATCTGATACTGTCCCCCCCGCCCCCCCCGACACTTCACAACCCACCGATCTGATACTGTCCCCCCCGCCCCCCCCCCGACACTTCACAACCCACCGATCTGATACTGTCCCCCCCGCCCCCCCCGACACTTCACAACCCACCGATCTGATACTGTCCCCCCCGCCCCCCCCGACACTTCACAACCCACCGATCTGATACTGTCCCCCCCGCCCCCCCCGACACTTCACAACCCACCGATCTGATACTGTCCCCCCCACCCCCCCCGACACTTCACAACCCACCGATCTGATACTGTCCCCCCCGCCCCCCCCCGACACTTCACAACCCACCGATCTGATACTGTCCCCCCCGCCCCCCCCCGACACTTCACAACCCACCGATCTGATACTGTCCCCCCCGCCCCCCCCGACACTTCACAACCCACCGATCTGATACTGTCCCCCCGCCCCCCCCCCGACACTTCACAACCCACCGATCTGATACTGTCCCCCCCGCCCCCCGACACTTCACAACCCACCGATCTGATACTGTCCCCCCGCCCCCCCCCGACACTTCACAACCCACCGATTCTGATACTGTCCCCCCGCCCCCCCCGACACTTCACAACCCACCGATCTGATACTGTCCCCCCGCCCCCCCGACACTTCACAACCCACCGATCTGATACTGTCCCCCCCGCCCCCCCCAACACTTCCAGGAGCTGCGTTAAGAGGGTGGGGGAGGGGGAGCTGGACGGTTCCCTGGGGGGAGGGTCAGGGTGGGACGCGGGGGGTTGAACAGCCTCTGCGCAGGGGCCAGGGAAATGCCCGGTGGGGGG